>PVIY010023296.1:0-39502 GCA_004026745.1 Myrmecophaga tridactyla | reverse complement strand
ACTCCCGGGGCCCCAGCCTTCCCTTTCTCCCCACAGCCCTTCACATGCTCAAAGCCTCTTACCCTTAAAACTCTAATGACCTCTTTCTCACCTCATCAACAACCTCCCCTCCCCACTCATTACTAAAACCTGTTCTTAGGAAAGGCTATGTTGTCAATCATTCTCATATGTATGATAGGTATCAAATCAATAGTTTAACCTCTCTCAGGACCATTTGCACTTAAAATCTGATTTTCAGTGAAGCAAAAGGCTCTGTCCTGCCTAACCTGTCACCCCTCCCCACCACCCCTAAAAGGTACTTCTGGTGACAGAGAACAAATGAGAATCTCTGAAATCAAACAGCAAATGTCCACAACTTCTCTAAAACCCTCACTCACCCACCCACACTGCCTTGACAATGCATTTTTTTTCTCGTCTAACTTCGATTCCTCCTTGCTGACATTTGATCATGATCCTCTACTATGGAAGTTTCTTGCATCCTTTCATCCGTTTATGCACTTAACAATCCTTTCTTGAGCATGCAGTGTATCTTAGGTACTTGGGCGGACAGGATAGCTGAGTCCTGCCCTCAAGCAGCTTGCAGTTGAATTTCAGTGCAGGAAACATCATCTTTACAACCAGGTTTTTAACACAAGCAAAGTCTAATGCAGCGGGTGGCATACAGGAGGTATTCAGCAAATGCTGCTTCCCCTTCTCAGGGCTGCATTATACGGACACTGCGTTGGAACTTTGGAAATTTTTAAAAACCCTTTCCAGGTGGACGAGGGCGCCAGCTGGAGTGGGTGGAGATGGTGGTTTGTATCTCGCCTCCAAATGTCGTGATTTGTTTTGGATGTTCCAAATGTCAGGTTGGAGATGCATGCAAAGGAGAGGGGCTTATTCTAACCAGACCAGCGCAAGAGGCAGCCCGGGACACTGTCTCCATGGTGCGCAGCCCTAGACAGTTTGGAAACAAACAGAAACCCATCCAGCGCAGGGGAGACTGACAAAGGCAAAAACAAACAAAGGCCAAGAGATGGAAAACTCAGGAGGTGGGGCGGAGTGGAGAGGAGGGGAGTGGGGAGAGAGACCGGGTGGGGCCCGTGGAGGGGGTTTAGGGAGGGGCATGGCCCTGTTTTTGTGTGAGGAGCTGAGTCCAGCCCCAGGGCCAAAGCATCACCATGACAACAAGGAGAGTGAGTGCAGCCAATTCCAAGCCAACACAAACCTCCTGGGCTTAGCAGCGGGAACGGGCTCAGATGTGATGGGACCATGTTCTGCAGAAAAATATCTGAATTGGGCTCTTCAAACCAAACTCCCCACCCCATCTTGGTTTTGTCGGCAATCATCATGTTCAAGTGAAATGAATTAATCAGAAAACACACTGAACCACATACCCTACTGCACCTCTCTCTCATACACACACACTTATCTCCAAAGGTCCTCCGGGTAAAACCCATTCCCTTTGTGATGGAAACTGATGGCTGATGGGATCTTTGGCACTTTCTGGAAGCAGGTATCTTGCCTGCTTGCCACCTTGCACACTTGCCACCCCCTCCCAAAGCTGCACCTTCCTAAGATGGCATGAGTGATAAAGAGCCACCGGGGCTTTTCACAAGACAAGGCAGTTGGGCCCTGGAGTGAGGAGACGCCAACTGACCCGCCATCTGGTGTCCTCTGCCCACAGCTGCCTGGTGAAGCTCTTGGCTCAGTTGGGTGTTTATGTCAGCGAGAAGACTGCTTCTCCTTCCTCCACAGAAGGAATGGGCCTCCTGAGCTCCCAAACTCCAGCACCCCAAACGTACCCTTTCCTGGGGTTGGGTCACCTGTGCCATCTGTCTTAGATGCAGGGTTGGGTGCCAAATAGAAGTGAGTGTCACCTTCAGGGTTTGCCTCCTTCCTGCCGTCCCCCTTCACCTGCCTCCCCCTCTATTCCCAAGTCCCCAGTGGCCTCACACTATCCCCCTCTGCCAGCCCTAGTCCAGGGCTGACTCACCCCTACTCACAGCAGGCAGTGTGCCTAGGGTACACAGGGCTTTTAGGGGTCCACAAAAATGTTTTATTTTCTTTTAAAATCAGAAGGAAGAAAAAAACAAACTTTCAGGTGGAAACATATTTGTAGATTAACATGTTCATCTTTATACCAACACAATCATAAAAATATAATTTAAAATATCTTTTTATGGAGGAAGAGGCCCATGAAGGAAAAAGTGTCCAGGGCCCAGGGAAGTCACAATGTGGCCCTGCTTTAGTCTTCCTCGTTGCCCACTCCTCACCCTCTAGATTCCAGCCATTTGCTTCCTCTTTATCAAAATGCACCTGTCCAATGACCCTCACTAGGCTGGGAGCTCCTGGAGGCCAGGTCATTTATTCTCATGTCACCATCATGTAGCTCAATGCCTTCCCCCCGGTCATATAAGGTATTGCCAAAGAAGTTAGGGCAACGGTTTAAAATAAAACACTGCCTGAATGAATGCGGCCTGTTCCTCGGTCCTCCTAGTCCAGCAGTGAACTAACGTGATGGCAGATTCAAGCCAAAGGCTTGATTTGAGATACATATCTGAATTTGAGATACATAACCAGGACTCAGGGGAATTGAAAGCCTCTTGGAACTGCATACAAAAGTTTACATCTGGGCGGGCAATGGGGAGCAGAGTTCTCACCTACCATGCCGGACACCCGGGTTCGAGTCTCAAAAAAAAAAAAAGTTTACGTCTGTGCGGTCTGACTTTGCCCACATCCCCTGCACTGAACTTCACTGAAACTGCTGCTGCCATGCTCACCACTGATCTCCAACTTTAGGAAATTCAACGGATATTTTTCACATATAATCTTGATTTCTCAGCAGCATTTGACACTGCCGATCAAACCCTCCTTTTTGGCTTCCATGACACTATGCTGTTTTGGTTTCTTCCTGTCTCTCTGGCCATTTCTGCTTTATCGCTTTGGTAGGCCCATCTCCTCTACTGGAACATTAAAAACAACACTAATTATGACACTAATAGCAGCTGACATACATGGAGTATACTCTGTGCTAGGTACTACTGTAACGATCACTAGGCATCAGCTAATTCTCCAAACAATCTTAATCCATTCTCCAACCACCAACCAGAATTTCTGAAAACCAAATCAAATCACTTCCATGTTTCAAACCTTTGAATGGCAGTTTTCCACTGCCCACAGCGTTTAAGGTCTTTCCACGAACTGGCCCCTGCTATGTCACCTTGGGCAAGTTACTAAACTCCCTGAAACTTCAGTTTTCTTATCTGTAAAGTAGAGACAAGTATCATACCCACTTCATAAGGCTGTTGTGAGGACTTTAAAGAAAATTAATAAATGTAATAAAAGTAAAGGGCCTGGCAACATTACATGTATCAGCTCCGTATTTCCTGATCCCAGACTACATCAGTACGCCTTGCCAAGTATTTTCCCAAACTTATAATATCAATCTCACTCCATGTGCCCACCTGGCCAGACTGTCGGGTCTACGAGGGCACGGGCATTTCGACCTTGACCCTGTTGCTATTTCTAGTGGGACACAGCAGGAGTTCACGTAGCTGTTAAATCAATGACTATAAATCCAATGCCTACTAGATATCCTGGTGGTATATGTTCTCCAGCAACTAACCACCTTGAGCAGGGAAAGGAAGAGAAGATTTGTAACGACTAAATGGGGCACAGGGCAGTCCTGGTAAGGCCGCTAGCAGAAACAAAGGCAAGTCGGTAATTAGGAAAGTACCTTTATTATTATTTTTTAAATGTTCCAATAGGCAATGTAAAAAGCCATGATAGTGGCTCTTTCACAACTTTACAAATTATAGAAAAATTATTTTCCCCCCTTTTACAGAAATCACTCACATACGCGCACACGCACACATGCACACACGCGCGCGCACACACACACACACACACACACACACATAACCGAGGGGGCTCCATGATACCTGAAATCCAGCAGGAAGGAGGGAACAGAGAACACAGCAAGGAGGGCTGTGGCTCTCTGGGCACCTACAAGGCTCTTCCTCCACACGTGAAGCCCAGACTGAGTCCCCGAAGACCTGCGACCCCTCTGAGGGAGGCTGGGTGCGTGCAGGCCCATGGCACACTGCGGCAGGCACCTGTTTTGAAGGTCTGCTGGGTGGCACTTGTGGCTGGCAGGCCACAGTCAAGGCAGCTTCATGAAAATAAGAACAAGAGGCAAGCCTGCAGCTCAAATCCCTCTCTAGAAAAGAGCCATAAAACAGGCGACAGACACGGCCAAATGGTATTCTGGGTTTAGAAATTCCCCCCTTTCACTCAACTTAGGAAGACTAATTTGTCCAATTGCGAGTTAAAAAATTTTAAAAAATCAGAAAAATATTCGGTTCCATTTCAGCTGTAATCAGCAGTTGGGAATTTTTAGAAAAAGATGACTTGAGTTGCTCATTGTTAAGTTTGTTTGTTTTTTGGTTTTTTTTTTAATTCAAGTCTCTGACTCGACTTCCTTTCTCAACCATGGTTGTGGAGGGGAGGGAGGAGGAAAGGAGGGCAGCTGTAGCAGAAGGCCGTTCTGGTTGATTTGAGAAAACCGTTAAAATGTTTTTGCATTCAAAGGCTGATGGAATTCAAGACCGATCCCACCGATTTTTATGAGAAACATGACTGTTCCTCTTGGGTGTCTTGAGTCAAAACAAGGCAACCGCCTGGTGATTTATAGTCCCCACTACACATTTTCTGCCTTCCAGAAGGCATTAGAGAAAAGGCCAGCCTCCGCCAGCAGGAATTGTAAACACACCACTGACAGACAGCCTGGACACTCTGTTTTCAAATGCAACAGGACTTTTTTTTCCCTTTGGCCCTGGCTGAAAAGCTGACTCCCTAGGACTATTTAGGAAGGAGCAGACGGTGGGCTCCCCCCAAAACCTAAGCATGAGGAACCAGCGGTCCCCGTCGGCCAAGGGGTGGCTGGGAGCATCATCAAAGGCAACCAACACATTTATGGCATACGAAAAACTGTCCTGTGGTCTCCGACTGGCCTCGAGGCTCAGCCTGGCTGGACGCGAGGCGCAAGAGGTACAGAACAAGGCACCATAAGGCACATGGTTGCAGTGGCTTCCACACCAGGCCCAGAGAGATTATCTCTTCACGCGATTCCAAAGGTGTTGGAAGGTGGAGGAATTGAAGACACTCACTATAAGCAGCAGCAGCAGATACAAGGATATCATGACTGTAAACCAATGGCTGGAAACCCAGGAGAGCTGGCTTGAAGCTCTGTTTAAGGGGGAAAAAAAGAGTGATGTTGACAAAAAGAGAAAATTTTTTTTTTTTTTTTTTAACGTTTGCCACAATTTTGGTTTAAAGCAGACGAGGTTCATCCTTTGGGTGAGAACTACAAAACAAAGCTTCTTGGTGCTCCTTTGCTCGTGAGATATCTGGAGCTGTTTGTCCTAGCAGTGACATGACTTTCAACGGAACATTTTCCAAATGGACAAAGATAGCTATGCAATGAGCTCATTCTGATCTTTCCTTTTATAGCTTCTCTTTTATGTTTTATAATCCATCTTTCCTTAAGCAAGACTTTGGTATCTAGAAGAATGACCTAGCACAGGGGATCTGCCTAGACGGCAGAAGGTGACAGGTTACTTAGCAAAAGTCTTTGCACTTTGAGACATGTACAGACATAAATCTGAGATAGAGAAGTCCTCTTCGGTCTGTTGGGAGAACATTTAAGCCATCCAAATGTGCACTAAAGAAAGATTCCTGGGGAAAGTGGGAAAGAAATGGAATTTTCAAGTAGAAAAAGCCAGATGATGTTAAACCAAAGGACAGTGTGCCCAAGCTCAGGGACCCGACACAGATTTCACAAACTTGGGGTGAAATTTTACTGGCTTATGAAATCTTGAAGTGTAAGAAGCACTGTTATATACAAACCTCACCAGGGGTCGGGATTATCCTGTTACCCACTTTCCCTCCTTACCTGACCACCACTAGAGGTCCTACGACAGACCCCAACAATGTGACAAGATCTCAAGGTGACCACCAGGCCCTGGAGCCCCTGCACACACCCCGCGACCACACTGCTGGGGCGGGGAGAGGCATCTGCTCTGGTTTTCAGGAGCTGGAAAGCCCTCCCCTGCCCTCAGGTTCTACACTCTCATTTTAGAAAGAAAGATGAGGCATCTCTGGTCCAGAGAGGAGCAGGAGGTGGCTCAACAGCCTCTCTGGTAACTGAATTGGGCTGCAAACACCCCAGTCGGTGTGCACTCACCACCCTGACTTCCAGCTGAACTGCTCAGTGGGTTTCTGAGCACAATCTTCAAACCCAGGTGGAAGAACTAAATAAAGCTTTTGGGGAGGGGGGGCAATCTGGCCTCATTTGGTCCCTCATGCTCTCTGTGGTTACCAATCTCTTTTTTACTTTCTTCACTAGAATATACAATAATCTCAGGGCCAGGACTGCATCTTATTCTGTCATATTCCTCATCCTTCACAGTGTCCAATGTGGGGATTTATACATTGCTGGGATCTGGCAAGAGCCCACGGAGGCTAGGGGTGAGGAATGCTAACTTCAGAAAAGCAACCCGGTACCCTGAAGACAGTCATCAAGTTCTCCTGGACCTTCTCACCTCTTGGGCTGCTTCTGTGAGTACACCAGCAGGTACCTCACTCGCAGGAGCTGGTTGTTGGTGACCACGAAGTACTTTGGAGGGATGTCTCCCCCTTCGCTGTGCTTGATTCTCGCTCTTCTGTGATCTATCTCCTTGGAATCTGAAAAAGGAGAGAGCAATCAACAAATGTGTGGAAAAAATAAGCACAGCTTTATAGGGAAATGCACAAAGGACGCACACCATGAAAAGAAAATGGGTCAAGTCTCCTGCTTCTGAAGGTGGAGAAGTTCGTGTGTATGTGAAGCAGCCTAAAAAAAAAAAGGAGAATCCAGGAGACAGACAGATGAAGAGGAAGAGCGAAAAAAAGGAACTGGGAAACGTAAGGGATAAGAGAGAAGAAAAAATATGAATTCAGCCGAGTGGGGAAAACAGAGAGAAAAAGCAGATTGGCGGCACAAATGCATAAAAATCACTCTGGGACAAGGAGCTAGGAATAGAACTAGCAAGTCTCCTAGTAGGCATTTTAAAGTAACTATTCTTGATTCAAGCATCTTAAAACACTTATCCTCCCCCTTTGCACCAAGACTAGTTAAAAAAAAAAAATTAGAAAAAAATTGTATAAACTTTTCTTTGAACAATGTGAAAAAGCTTTGCTGCTCCCAGCCCATCCCCCCAGGCCCTTGTCCTGCACTGTTCTGGACCCAGCCCAACCCCTGGTATGCGATGGGTGCTCCACCCACACTGGGCCAACCGCAAGAGCCTGCACACCTACACAAAAGAGGCCAAAAAAGCCAAAGCCACGTGATAGCAGAGGCTGTGTGGTTTTGTTTTGATGCTTAATGTCACGGTTCATAAATTCTTAACAAGATTTATAAGCGCAACTATTCATGCTGTCTAGTTTGGGAGGGTGGTGTCAGACCTGGGCCTGTTCCCCAGGACTCCAGTTGTTTTACATTAGAGACCAGAACAGGCAGTTTTTTTGAATTCTTCATTTCTCAGTGGAACCAACAGGCTAATTTTGGAGACTGGAATGATGTGACCTCTTCCACTTTTGAGGTAGGCAAACACTTTGGGGACAAAGGCCACAGGGAGAATAATCTAGAAGGCACGTGAGGGAAACGGAGATGAAGCAGTTGGCTCACCGTGGGGGGCCCAGGATTTATACCCCATGGCCTCAGTTGTTCCTCGCATCCCCAGGGGCTCTGCTATGCACCAGAGTAGCCCCAAGAGACACGGTCTGGACCCAGCATCCTTCAGTTTAGCAAATATTTATTGAATGTTGAGTACATACCAGGGTCTCTGCTGACCCCAGATGCCCAAAGATGAAAGAGACCCACTTTCTGCCCTGTCCCGTATACTCACCTTCTTCTATCAAGTTTCACCTCGTCCCCCAGAGCTTTCCCTGCCCACTCAGACCTTCCATGATTGCTCCTTCCTCTGCGCTGCCCTGCAGACCTTGTCAGCCCCATTACCTGGCACTCCCTACCCCCTGCCCTGAAGTAACAAATCTCTTTTCCATTGTGTCCACCCCTAAGGAGACCGCTCACTCCGGGAAGGCAGGCCCTTGTCCTGCACTGTTCTGGACCCAGCCCAACCCCTGGTATGCAATGGGTGCTCCACCCATAGCTGGGCCAACAGCAAGAGCCTGCACACCTACCCAACAGAGGCCAGGCACCCACTTACCCTTCTTCTTGGTTTGGCACTTGACATCTGGGTGGTCGATAACCTCACACACGGCCACACAGCTGAGGATGGGGCCAAGGAGGCTGTGCTGCCACCCATGGCCATGGGGGCTATAAATGAGGGCCAGGCTCAAGTCACTGGTGAGGTAGGTCCCTTCCCCAAACAAGGATGTCTGGAATGTCAAGAGGCCAACAGAAAAGAAGCACAGCTGGGTGAGTGTCGAGGTGGGAGTCACCACAGCCAGATCATGCACGTCTTCCTTCAACACAGAGTTGTAAACACAAAATTTTCAGGTCTCCTGTTTCCCAGTAAAAGACATAGGAGCAAACATCCTATGGCATCATCATAGAATTATTTCTAAATATGTTCCCTACCTGACAGACGCTTCACTGTGGATTTGGCCAAACCTGTGTCAAGGTCAAGAGGAAGAGGAGCAAATATAAGGGTCCGAACAGACCTGTGTTTGAATCCTGCCTCTATCTCTACAAGCCAGCAAGATATATAAATTCTCTGGGCCTCAGTTTCTATATCCACAAATTGGGATAACAGTACCTACTTCATAAGCTCTGGGTGAGGACTGAATGAGATAATGTACATAAAGCCTTGAGCAGGTCGCCCGGCATGTGAGAGGAGGTAAATAAAGCGGGTCCTCCACCACAGGCCCTTAGGTTGTAGCATGTAAGTGATTCCTGTCACATGAATGCATTAAGCACAGTCACACTGATAGGCTTTCAAAAGCAAACTCATGCTTTCATGTGCAGGGAGAGGGTTGCACCTGAAGCGGAAGGTAATCTGAGTCATTACTTGGGAAAGCAATGAGTCTCTCAGACCAGAAACCTTCATGGAAGGAGGGAAGCCAGCATGAGGAGCAGGGTGAGTTTTTCTCTTAGCTCCCAGATGGTGCTAAGATGATGCCCTCCATGAGGAAACCTGCCAGGTGAAAGCAAGTAAGGAGCCCAGATGAGCTACCTCCAAGCTAAAGCACTATACAATCACCCTTTGCCCATGGTAGGTATCAGCAATCAACCATGACAGTCAACAGGAAAATATCCATCATGGCACTCATTCACACTGAACTGAGACAGAGACCCAGAATCCTTCTCAACACAACATTCCAGACAGCTGCTACTAATGGCTGGGATTTAACATGTGCGTTGAAACTTACCTGCTATCCCTGGCCCTCAGTATCACCACCTCAAGATGATGAGTGAATCTAAACGGAAAAACCTCCTATCCTTTGGAAATGAGCAATGCTCTACTCATTGACACCAGATTCCCATAATTCTAAGCCTGTTAAGTAAAGCTTACAGAAAATGAATCAAGCCCTTGCTTTGCCTCTGTGAAGCAGGTTAGGCACTGTCCTCATCTCTCAAAAGCTGACAAAGACCTTTTCCAAGAACCCTAGATGCCTTCTGATCCAACCCCACATCCATTCTCTACTCATGCATGCCACGTATCCGCCCTTCCCCAGACTTGAGAAACTTGTGCAAGGCTGCTGTGAGCATAGTTGCACAAGAGTGGAACACTTGTGGGTATCTTTTCCATGAAAACAATCTCACAACTTCCACTGGCAGGTGGGCTCCCTCAAGTAGGCCCTTCACTGAATACTCGAACCAGAGAGGAGATCAGGAGGGCATTCACTTTACCAAAGAAGTCTTGATGAGATGCAAACTCTCTGGGGCACTGAACTGAAGGTTTGGTGTCCAAGAATGTAACTTTCAGACTACTTCTCCAGGCAGGCTCTTGGGTGAAGTGGAAGCCCCCCGGATTCCAGTAGCCTGGTGGTAACTAGAAGCTGAAAGCCAGTGTAAACAAACCCGTCATTCTTAGTAAAACCCAACCATGCTAATCAGAAGCAGCAGTGTTGGGAAATCTCTATCTAGCCTCGGAACTGTCCAGCCAGGACTGAGCCCAGGGCTCATGGAGCCAATTCCTCACAGATAGCTGCCACCGTTAGGGAAGAGCCCCTAGCTACCCCAGACACCCTCTCCACCAGCCTAAAGCAGCAGCTAAGGCTTCCTTGGTGCTTACTAAAAATATGGAGTGCTCTGCACACATTAATTCAACCCTCTCAGCACACCAGTAGGTGGGTAATGGTATCCCTATTTTACAGATAAGAAAACTGAGGCTCAGAAGATTTAGGAAATTTGGCCCAGAGAGCTGCTAAGTAAGTCTTTTTGGCTCCAGGACCTGACTGTGCTCTTCCTTTTATACCTCACTGAGAGGCAAAATCAGTGCCAACAGAGAGGGAGTGGTTGGCATTGTTTTAACTCCTGTAAAAGGAAAGAAAGGAGGTCAAGGAAGGAGGGAAAGGGGAGAACACCCTAGTGCATCCCTCAGTTTCTCCGAGGACTCACTCTGTTGGGATGTCCCCTTAGCAGTGCTTCTCAAACTTCAATGCACATACAAATCTCCTGGGGATCTTGCCCAAGTGCAGGTTTTTATCATTAGATCTGGGGTGGGGCCTGATTCGGCACTTCCCGCAAGTTCCCAGGTGATAAGAATACTGCTGGTCTGGGGACGAGACTAAGTAACAAGGGCTGGCCACACAATGGATTCTGCTGGGGAGCATTTAAAGCATACAGAAGTCTGGGCCCCACCCCTCAAAGACTCTGATTTAATTGGTCTGGTAGGCAACCAGGCAGGCACAGGGATTCTTAAAAGCTCCCCAAGTGATGCTAAATGTGAAACCAAGACTGGGAACCATCTTTAAATCAATGTTTGTCAAACTAATTTGTATGGGAATCACCTGGAGAGCTTGCTAAACTGCAGGTTCTGATTCAGAAGGCCTAGGAAGGGTCCCAAGATTCTGCCTTTCAAAGGCTCCTAAATACTGCTGCTGGTCTGCAGAGCACACTGAGTGGCAGCCCCCAGTGCACCTACCCATGCACCCGCAGCAAACTCAAAGGGTTCTGACCCCCACCCCTGACGCAGTCAGCAGGGGCCCCCAGGCCCCACCTTGTTCAGGTGGCAGTGCAGGCCATTGTGGATGATGGAATGGAAGTTTTCTAGGCGGCTCCCATGGAAGGCGTAGATTAGGTCTCGTTCTCCTTTGGTCTCATAAAATTTGGCGTTGGCTGGATCGGAATACTCGATTTCAAACAGGAAGTCCGGCACAGGGACAGGCGTGTGAGGGGCACCCGTCAGCTTTTGGATCTTTTCAAACTTGAAAACAGGAAGAGAGTGGCAATTTTATTTGGGAAACTGGTAAGATGTGCTGCAAAAGTGGCCTCCTAAAGCCTAGGGCTTGACTCCCTAGGGCTCTGCTCACAGGAATGAAGTGATTTCATGGGGATAAAAGATATCAATTTATAAGCAAGCTCAGAGCCTATAGTTCAAGAATGCTTTCCTATAATACCTGAAAGCTGAGAAATTAATTGCTCCTTCTAACTAGAGATCACTTTTAGTTCTCACAAGAGTTCACATCTATTTCCTCCATTCCATCTTTATAATAATCCCATGAGGTGGGGAGGTACAATAAATTGCAAAAATGGCCACAGTTTTTTCCTCCCATCCTTGTTCATGAGTCCCTATGCAATAGGACTTTATGGGTAGAATTCCATCAAGAGATGGAATCTGTTTTTCCACCCCTTGATCTGGGCTCGGCCATGTGGTTTGCTTTGGCCAACGGGACCTTATCAAATATACGGTAAGCAACAGCTTGGAAAGAGTATGCCCTTTCTTGCTTGTTGCAGGAAACCCTTCACCACCTAGGACTAAAGGAAGGCCCCAACCCCCAGCTGAAGCCCCAGGTCATCCAGCCCCAATTCAGCCAGTTCAGACCAGAACCACCCAACCAACCCATGGACTCATGAGAGAAGCATCCATGTTTGTTGTTTTAAGCAACCCTAAGTTTTGGGGGTGGTTTGTTATGCAGCAAAAGCTAACTGATACAGAAGGGTAAGCTCTTTCTTACAGATGATGATCCTCCTCAGGGCAAAGACTCACACCATTTCAGTGGTTTAAGAACAAAAGGTCAAAAAAAAAAAAACAACCAAGCAAAAGGTCACAGGGCGGGCCATGGTGGCTCAGCAGGCAGAGTTCTTGCCTGCTATGCCAGAGACCTGGGTTTGAGTCCCAGTGCCTGCCCATGCAAAAAAACAAACAAACAAACAAAAAAAGGTCACAGACCAAAGTCAATACATAGCAAAGTTTCTCTAGGTCATGATTAAATGAGAAAAAATAAGGGCAACATAACAGGTATAGTTATATTGATCTAAGGTCGCTATGGTCCTTTCTTTGGAAGAACTGTCTTTAATTCTGAGATAAGGACCAAACTCTTTTTCCGGTGTTAAAATATCCTTTCACAATAGATGTATATGGGAAAAAGTATAATCACTGTAAGCTAGGATCTACAATCAACAGTAACATTGTAATATGCTTCCACTGAATGCAACAAAGGCATTATGCCAAAACGAAATGTCAACAGGTGGGGGGATTGGGAAAGGAATATGGATTCTTTATGGAAGAAAAGGAAATGTCTTCAGATAGAGTACGGTGGTGATGGCATGTCTATACTTAGGCTGGATTATACGATGTGTGAATAAAACTATTTAAAAATGAACGCAGAGAAACAGATGTACTATTCACTGTTGGGAGGGAAAGAGAGGTGCAGCCCCTTTGCAAGACAGTGTGGTGGTTCCTCAAGAAGCTAGGAGTGGGATTGCCATATGATCCTGCAACCCCATTGCTCAGTATATACCTGGAGGAACTGTGGGGACAAGAATGGACATTTGCACACTGGCATTTCTGGTGGCAGTGTTCACAATCCACAATGAATGGAGGTGGCCTAAGGGTACAATAACTGAGGACTGGAAGGGGGAAATATGGTGTGTACACAGAATGAACTACGGAGCAGCTGCAAGAAGGAATGAAGTTGTGAGGCATGCAACTAGGTGAATGAACCTTAAGACCTGTATGTTGAACGAAATGTCAGGAACAAAAAGACAAATATTATCATGCCTCAATCATATGGACTAACTACAATATAAAAATTCAGTGAACTAAAATCGAGAGCATGGGTTATTAGGTTGGGGCTTATTGTAAAGGGTCTCAGATTATAAGCTCTAACAGCAGTCACATACATTCAGGAGCTATAACTGTTAATTCTAAATTCTGAGATACTGAACTGTTTGTATAGAACATAGCCTTTCCCAGAAACCTCAGGTATTTATGTGACACCTGAGACTCAGAGTTAGAGCTCTGAAGCTATAAAAGTCAGCAGTATTCCATATAGGAATTGTTTAAAAAGTTGAAAAAGTGATCAGATATTGAGTAGAGATATGAATGACGCTAATCTGGATAGGACTAACATATATCAGAAGACTGAGTAATGGATGATATTGTCCAAATTTTAAAACTTCAACATCTGTGTGAGACTAAAGGGAGAGATGTTTATTTGGTGAAAAATTTATATTTTGGGGAGTACGTTTCCTAATTTAACTTGTAGGGCCAGTTTAGTTGAACCATTAAGTACATGGAATCTTGAATAGGGTGTGAGATTTTGTTGGTTTGTCCAGGTTAGTGTGATGCTCCGATAAATTCCAGAGTGATTCAGACAGTCCATAAAGAAGTATTTGCAAAGTCCCCTTGGGGGGATGAGGAGAAAGGGGTAAATCTTCAACTTCCCCATTTGGAGAATTTCTGATATTCTAGCAAGTAGTGGGGACAATCAAATCAATAGACTGATGCCTGGATCATGGGGTTCAGCCCTATGAAACTTATTCCTGCAAAGGATAGGCTAAGCTTACTTAAAATTAGGCCTAAGAGTCACCCCCAGAGAATCTCTTGTGGCTCAGAGGTGGCTTCTCTCAGCCCACATGGCAAGTGAACTCACTGCCCTTCCCTACTACATGGGACATGACTCCCAGGGGTGTAAATCTCCCTGGCAACATGGGGCAGAAATCCTGGAATGAACCAGGACTCGGCATCAAGGGACTGAGAAAACCTTGACGAAAAGGGGGAACAGAGAAATGAGAAAAAATAAAGGGTCAGTGGCTGAGAGACTTCAGAGTCAAGAGGTTATCTAACACATTTTATATACATATATCCCTTTTTAGTTTATGTTGTACTGGAGTAGCTAGAGGGAAGTACCTGAAACTGTAGAGCTGTTTTCCAGTAACCTTAACCTTGTTTCTTGAAAATGATTGTATGATAACCTTTTATAATGTGACTGTGTGATTGTGAAAACCTTGTGTCTGATGCTCCTTTTATCTACGGTATGGACAGATGGGTAAAAAATAAATAATAGGAGGGATAAAGGTTAAAATAAATTGGGTAGATGGAAATACTACTGGTCAAATGAGAGGGAGGGATAAGGGGTATAGTTTGTATGAGTTTTTTCTTTTTTCTGGAGTGATGCAATGTACAAATAAGTGATCATGGTGATGAATACACAACTATGTGACGATATTGTGAGCCACTGTATACCATGTATGGAAAGTTTTTATGTTAAGAATGCTTGTATGTTTATATGTTAAGTTTTATCAATAAAATTATTTTTTAAAAATGTATATCCTTTCACAAAATGATGACAGTAGGCTGATGTCCTTACCTGGACAAAATAAAAAGCTGTCAAGCCTGCGCCCCAACACTCCACATTTTAATTGAAAATTTAATTGGATCATAATCAAAAGTCAAGGAGCCACTCTCTAGCCACTGTAGCTTACAGCTCCCAATATGTAGTTAAGGTGTTGCCCATAAGAGGAATAAATGAATGAATAAATGAATCTCAAACCAGCAGATGAGGAAAAAAAGTGAAACCCCAGAGATCACTCAGGAGTTAGCAGCCCAAGCTGGACCTAAATACGGGTCTCCTGACTCCCATTCTGGGGCTCTTCAGGTTATTTTACCATCTCACACCGAAAGATGTCCCTAGACAACAGAACACAAGATACCAAATTCTATGCTGTTTACGGAAGACTTGTCTTTAGCAGGAGCTTGTAAGATTGGATGTTCTTAAATTAAAATTAAGTGACGAGCAGTACAAATAAGCCCCCTCAGCTGCTCAGAGGGAAGAGCATGAGATCAGAGGTCAGGTCCTACCCTCCAGTCCTCATTGTCCCAGCCCGTCCCTGGGAGACCACAGCCTAGCAAGTGGAGCCAAAGTACAGAACGTGTGACCTATGCCAGAAACTGTGCTAGAGAGTGGCACACGTTCTATCACGGCTGTCTGAGGTAACTATTATTATCCTCAATTTACAAGTGGGGAAAAGGAGACTTGATAATTGATGGCAGTGGGATTTGAACCCTGAGCCTTAGGTTTTCTACTATGTCGGGCTCTGCTTCTGTTTCCTGACGACTGGACTAGGCCAGTGTTTCTTAAAATGTGGTCAGGTCCCATCTTCATCAGAATTACCTGGGGAACTTGTTAAATAAAGTGATAAAACCTTGGCTGTCTGGGGCAAGAGATTGCTAGCTGCAGAACATACAGGGCAGTTCCCGGGACCGAAAGGAAACTTTTTCCTAAGAAAGAGGGGATATTCAGAGCTGTGTAAACAGGGGAATTCCAAAGGCCAAACATGCATGTCCAAGATAAGATGCACACGCACACACACACGAATGAAAATAAAGTGATACCCAATATTTACTGAGCCTTAGTATGTGCCAAGCATTGTTCAAGTGGAAATTCATTCAAATCTCCTTGATGGAAGTATACTACTATTATCCCCATTTTACTGATAAGGAAACTGAGGTACTGCAATGCACCCAGAGCCTGCTCAAAGTGACATGAAATTAAGAAGCAGAACCCAGCTGTGTACTGCCAGTGTGTACGTTCCTGGGCCCCACTCCAGACACAGAACCAGAATCCTGGGGGCAGAGCTCAGGAATCTGCATTTTCAACAAGCCACCCAGGTCATTCTGGTGGACAGAGAGGTCTCAGAGTCACTGGTTTCAGTGCTGTCCCAGAGCCGTTTGGCTCTAAGAATCTGTGATCCTATAGACCAAAGCCTCACCTCTGCCTTCCCTGCACTGTGGATTGTCATGGCCTTTGATGATAAAATCCAGCTCACCAGGTCCCACACCCGTCTGTCTATGTCTCCGGAGGACTGAAGAAGTTCTTTCAGGCTGGGTAACAAACTGGTATCTGCAAGCTGAAGTGGGGAAGAACCTTCGTTAGCAAGAATCCGGATAAAAATGATGAACAGGAGCCCTCTAGTGGTTAGGGAGGCAACTTTCAGGTCCTACAGCTTTCAAGGAAATGCCTAAGAGGGAGGGAAACGCACAGGTCTAAGGAATTCCCTTTCCAAATAATACTAATATCCAAAAGCTCTGAACACTTAAAGGTTTTCTGTAACTCAAGTGGTACAAACTTCACCTGAGCTGACGTGAGGTTTGTTTAGTCTTTATTTGTCTCACTTGGGGTTATTTACGCATTTTGCTGCAGAAATATTACTGTCTGGTTGTGGGATGCCACCCCACTGGAGGTTTAACCAAATACATGGTATATGTGGGTGAAGGGTTAATAGAGCCTTTTCTTTTCAGAATGAGAAAATGACCCGGCATTAACTTCCTGTTAACCTGTTCCCCTGGAGACCTGATAAAGGTAGTATGTCAACTCTGCTACCATTCAGTACTTCTCCTTGGTAGAAACGACCCTGGATGATAAACTCCATCTAGAACTGGTAGGGGGAACTGTAAAATGGGGTAGCCATGGCTTTGGGTTTCCCTGAGTGCAACGATCTTTTGTTGGAACCCTGGAAGCTATGTCTATGAAGTTCTCACAAGAAATACCAGCTTCTATGGAACAGGGGGCTTCACGTAAGTCAGAGTAGCTCTCGCACCCACCTAGTATGAGGCATCTTCTTACAGCTGAGTTGTCTCAGTCTAGCTTCTAAACCTCTGCATGGACTGCTGCAAGGATGCAACAGAAAAGGAATGCCTGACGCTACCCTGCTGTGAGTTTGATCCCTGTTCTAGATCTTTCTGATTAGGCTGGTGCCCTGTGTGGCCAGCAATGGGCTTTTGAGTCTGAAGTTTAATTGTGTCATTGCAACATATCAAATTTCTAACATCGTGAAGACTCTGAATTCCCAAACACGTGGCACCAAGAATTTCTGACAACGGAAGAGGAGAGAGGGCAATTCTGAGGAGTGGAAAGACTTAAAAGTGGTCCCCAGTCCAGTGGGGAGGCATAAAGTTAAATAACTATGGCTCAAAAGTATCCATTGTCATTGCAAAATTTAGAGACAAATATTAAGGGGACAGAATGGACTTTTGCTGAGTTGGGGCTGGGAGAAGAGGGATGGCCAGGAAAAACTAAGCAAAAGGAGGATATACGGCTGGATCTGACATACTAAGGCTCAGGAGAACGAGAGTGCAGTGTGCATTCAGAAAAGTAGAGGCTGATGTGGTTATTCGTGCAGGCTCTCCTCCCAGCCTGCCTGGGCCCTAATCTTGGCTGTTATATCCCTGCTATCTGGGTGACCCTAGACAAGTCTGAGTTCTTCGTACCTCGATTTCCTCAACTTTATAATGGAGAAAATATTAGTAGCCACTTCATGGGATGCCTGTGAAGGTTAATCAAGTTAAACAAGCAGAGCGCTTGGAGCAATGAGGCAGGTAATGAGCAACCCAGCATTGGCTGGGACTGCGCAGCTGGTGTGATCACTGACTGCGGGTGGCTCGGGTGGCTGGAGCCTAGACCGTGGGGGAGGGGTCACAATGAGGAACGGGGGGGGGGGGGGGGGGGGGACTTGAGACAGCCTGTGAAAGGCCCTGACCCCACCTGGGGACACTGGGCTTTGTAGGAAACAAGAGCCCATGAGGGTACCTGAGGATGTATCCTGAATGGAGTGCCCTCAGGTGGCCGCCCACACTGGCCCACTGCCAGCACAGTCCAGGGGACACCCAGCAGTCCTTGGCTCATCTCAGCCTTTCCCTGAGTCCATTTGTTTCCCAAGCCTCCCGCTTCCTTTTTTTCTACTTCTGGTCCACACCTGTCACCCCAGAGCCATCTTCTCTCACATGATTACTGTCGCTGTTAGTAAACCTGTTCTCAAAGCCCACCTGTGAGCCGCAGCCCCTGCCAAAAGCCCAGACCTGGGCACAGGACGCCCCATGAGAGGGTAGTCAACAGGGCTGGGTCCCCTGTAGGGGATCAGTCTAGGGAAATCGGAGGGGTCCTCCCAGCTCTGGGCTGGACTCAGGCCTCAGCAAACTTTCCTAGAGCACAGTGCCAGTTTGAAAGGATGTATGTACCCTAGAAAAGCCATGTTGTAATCCTAAACCCATTTTATAAAGGCAGCTGTTTCTTCTAATCCCTATTCAGTACTGTATATTTGAAACTTTAATTAGATCATCCCCCTGGAGACGTGACTCCACCCATTCCAGGTAGGTCTTGATTAGTTTACTGGAATCTTATACAAGAGGAAACATTTCGGAGAAAAGGAGAGAATCTGAGAGAGCAGAGCATGACATAGCCAAGAAAAGCAGAGAATCCACCAGCCAGTGACCTTTAGAAATAAAGACGGAAAACACCTCTTGAGGAGCTTTATGAAACAGGAAGTCATGAGAGAAAGCTAGCAGATGACACCGTTGTTTGCCACATGTCTTTCCAGATGAGAGAGAAACCCTGACTGCGTTGGCCATGTGCCTTCTCACTTGAGAGAGAGACCCTGAACTTCATCGGCCTTCTTGAACTAAGGTATCTTTCCCTGGATGCCTTTGATTGGACATTTCTGTAGACTTGTTTTAATTGGGACATTTTCTGGGCCTTAGAACTGTAAACTTGCAACTCATTAAATTCCCCTTTTTAAAAGCCATTCCTTTCCTGATATATTGCATCCCGGCACCTAGCAAACTAGAACTGGCACCAACCCTTTTCCAGGGCTCAGGCCCACCCACTGCTACTGCCCAGACAGTGTCCCTGCTATGTTTTGAGCTACTGTAAAAATTTAATCTGCTCCAACAACTTAACAGGATTCTTTGCCTCACGACAGAACCTGCCTGCATTATGTAGCAGGGCCTTTTGGGGATCAAACACACAAGTAGGTTTACCAGATAAAATACAGGCCACCCAGTTAAATCTGAATTTCCCAATAAACAATGTATAATTTGTTAGTATAAATCTGTCCCATGCAATATTTGGGGCATACTTACACTAAAGACAGATTTGTTGCTTGGATGCAACTCAAATTAAACTGGGTGGCCTGTATTTTTATTTGCCAAATTTGGCAACTCTACACTTAAGTCCCTTTGAGACCTGGCCTACCTTCTGCTATCAGCACCCACAACCCTATGCTAACCCCGAACGTGCCCTGCTGTGTTTTCTCTCCTACAAAGCCACCCACCATGATTTTCTAGGAACCAATAGCCTGGTGGGGAAACAAAGCAACCACGAAGGGTAGTCACTCATAATGTAACCGAGAAATAAGAATTTAAGGGATAATTTTGATGACTGAATCATTATATAGATATTCCTTTTTGCTTTCTGGTATACTGGAGTAGACAGAAGGAAATACCTGAAATATTAAAATTGTAATCCAACTGCCTTGATCTCTGATAATGAATGTATATAGCCCTTATCTTCAGCCCCTGTGATTGTAAAAACCTTGTGACTAAGCTTCATTTGTACCCAGTTATCCAGTTTTTCAACTTTAGAGTCTTGTAACCACTAAAGACGGCCCCTGATGTTTGTTAATGAAAAAAGGCCTTGGGTCAGCTCAGAACTAACCCACCCAAGTCCAAAGTTATCTTGATAACAGAGAATTTGAATTTTACCAAAATGGGCCCACCTGACATCTCCAGTAGCTTTGACTTCAACCTACATGGCACTTACATCTCATTCCGCCATTTTCTAACATATGTTCTCTGTGCATGTAATCAATCTGCGCATGCTCAATAATTAGAATAATTACATCATCGGGGTCCACTGTGCTCATTATCCTAAACCCTGCCCATCTTTTTTCCTAATAAAACTATCAGAATCACTGCAGTTTGGGGAGACAGATTTTGAGCCGATAGGGCATCTGCTCTCCTACTACGTGCCTAGTAATAAACTCTCTCTTTTTGAAACCCCAGTGTCTCAGGAATTGGTTATTGAATGCATCGGGCAAAAGAATCCATGGTTTTCATCTGGTTACAATAACAAAAATTATAAACCAGTGCATAGGTAGTTCAGTGGTAGAATTCTTACCTGCCAACCAGCTTGGTTAAATTCCAGGCCCATGCACCAAAAAAAAAAAAAAAGAAAGAAAGAAAGAAAATTATAATCCAAAATGTATGATCGCGGAAGACATTTACCAACAACTGGATTGAAGAGAGTAAGTGTTCAGGAGGAAGGCAGGCATTTCTGAGGGTTGGAGGGGAGTCCAGGGAATTAGTGTTTATGGAGTGGGCAGGGCCTGAGTGAGACCAGGAGTGACAGAAGATTTTGAAAGGCAAAGAACAGAGCAAACAGGGACTCTCCCAAAAGGTGGGGTCCTGGCTCAAACGCCCTGAAGGCCAAGGAAGTGATGGAAATCTTGGGGGAGTGGGTAAGGCAGGAGTAAGGGGGGAGTCTGGGAAAGAGTATTGACTCTGTTGAAATAGAGACCACCAACCTGGCAAAGGCCCAACCACCAACTCCCAGCTTCAGCTGGCTTCTGCCCAAGAGCAATGCCCACCCAGGCTGTAGAGCCTTGGGTTTTTGTTTTTGGTTTTTCAAAAATCTGCAAGCTGAATTAAAACAAAAAAAAGTCCTGATTTCTGAAAGGCTAGCGGACAAGCAAAAGCTGTCAGCCCAGAGACTACATATCTGCAACCTCTGCTATGGGGGCAGAAGGAAGGATACAACTGGAGAGGTGGCAGGGGGAGCTGAATGGTGGGCAGAGCCCAGCTTTGAGAAGGGGTTTGAAAAGGGACGTCCCAAGGAAACAGGAAGTTTTGGGTGACTGAGCAAACAAGGGCAGGGAACCAGCAGGGAGCGAGAAAGGCCAAAGGGCACTGGAAGGAAGACAGTACAGCTTCTCTGCTTTGAGTGAGGAAATGACAAGGCAGCCAAGTGGACACCTTGCCACCTAGATCACAATCTCTGCGTTTGTGCAAACACAATCTCTGTGTTTGCAGAAGTTGTCACAGGTGATTCTTATCATCAGGTTAAGTGGGGGATACTCAGGTTTAGAAGTTAGGCAATGTTGTCCTAGAGGGATGTGGCAGCAGGAAAGAAAGGACATCTGGAAAAAATAAATACTTGTCTGGGAAGGTGCCAGAGGTCACGATGACTACATGTGGGTGGAGGAGTGGAAATGGGCCAAAGGTACAGCCAAGGACACCAGCCTCAGGCACCAGACAAAGTGACACCTGGAACAGTGGGGTAGTGGGATGGGAGGAGCTGGGGTCTGCCAACATGGATGCCGTGATGCGGGGGTTGAGAGGACAGTGATGAAGCCTGGAGAGGTAGACCCCATCACATACAGGTATATCTTGCAGACCTGAGATATGAAAATCTAGATTTACTAAAACAGATGGGAGATGAGGGTTGACTTTACAAAAGGACTCTTGACAAAAACGATCACCATGGAGACCACCAAAGTGATGATTCTCAACCCTGGCTGCATACTGGCATCACTTGGGAGATTTAAAAACCCCAGGGACTAAGAGCAAGACGGTGATCTGGCATTATCATGGTGACAGGAAAAAATAATAGAAGCGACATCACTGAGTTGTTAGGAAGATTAAATAACTGACATGTAGAGGGGGCTGAGAACAATGGTGAATTATAAGTGCTATGAGTACTGTGTGTTGGGTGCTTTATTATTTTTATTACTAACATCATTATTTTTATTATAAAAATTAAATGCCCTTCTCCACTGCTCACCACATGGTAAGGAAAGGGCTGGATTTCTAGGATGGTTAAGACTTCCAAAGGTGGGCTTGTACTGGAGGGATGGAACTGCCTGGGTTCTCCACATCAACATCCCATAGCCAGGACATCCTTCTAGTATACCCACTGACAGCCACATCACATATATATGTCTACAACGATAACTTTATCTATATACTTCTTTTTCACTCTTCAGATGCTATCTTTGAGAGATACAGAGAAATAAAGAGAGGATCTGAGAGCCTGAGAATTTTATCTTGAGATATCAAGTATTTACCTAAATGAACACTGTAAATTCTTACCTGAAATTATAAACTCAGAGGCTTCTAAGGTAGAATATAGGGGACCTAGAGATTCACAGAAGCTAGAGATGGGTGAACAGTTAGCTAAAGACATTGAACTTAAATGTAAGGGAATGGATAGAAGTGAAAGGAGTTCATGAATGGGTTTATAAGTAAAACCGTTATATTGCAGAGGAACATGATTGAAAGGGGTTGTACTGAGCCATGTAGCCCACCTGTTAAAACCACAAATATAAATAAGTTCCCGCATGAACTACTTCAAAAATATGAATCTTGTACAAAATGTCAATAATACAGGGGCATGGGGGAAAACTACTATTGCGTGCCATGGTTTATAATTAACAGGAAGAACCAACAGTACCACAGCAATACCAGGAGTAAATAATTAGGGGGGAAGGACAAGAGTTAAGGGAAGGTTTAGATTTTCTATTTGGTGAGGGAATGTTCATCAGTTATTTTTCTCTTTGGAGCAAAGAAAACTTTCTAAAAGGAACGAATTTGTGAGTCATGCAACAAGGTGAATGAACCTTGGGGATATTATGTGGTGCAAAATAAGCCAGAAACATGTGGGAAATGACTCACAGGGATAAGCCTGGCCCTGGCACCAAGGGATCAACAATGCCATCCTGACCAAAAGGGGGAAAAATGTAAAAAATAACGTATCAGTGGCTGAGAGAGTTCAAATAGAGTTGAGGCTACTCTGGAGGTCATTCTTACACAAGCTTCAGTTAGACATTGCTACCTATTATAACTTGCCAAAATCCAACCAAAACCATTCCTGTCAATCCTAAAGTATACCTAGAGTGTTATATAAGATTCTACAAAGGTTCCATGCACTAGGGTAACTTTCCAGACACCTACAACCTCCAGATGGGTCCAGGGACCAGGTAAGTCCTGAAATGCAGAGGGACCAGCCTCTCTAGAACATCAACTAGTTCCATCCCCCATCCCATATTATCTACAGTCCCTTCCAATATGAAAAAACCTAGAATAGGCATAGCCCAAATATCCCTAAAAGAGAAGGAGAAAGATCAAAGGTGATGGTGGAGTTATACAGAGAAGGTCAGGTTAACAAATGACTGAGTGTTGAATCATTATACTGGTATTTTAGTTTCCAGTACCTTAGAACAGCTAGAAATAAAAACCTAAAATTGTGGAATTGTAACCCATACCAAACTCTGAAATCTATTCTACAACTAATTGTTGTGCTGTAGTTTGAAATTTATTGCTTTTATGTGTAAATGTTATTTAAAGAGAAGGAAGAGTAGGGTGCATGGGTAGTTCAGTGGTTAGAATGCCTGCCTTTCATGCGGGGAGACTGGGGTTCTATTCCCGGACCATGCACCGCCCCCCCCAAAAAAAAAAGTAAAGAGAAGGAGGAGAAGAACAGAGAAAATAGGATTTAACAAATGAATGTGACTACTGAATCACTATATTGATACTTCTGTTGGTCTCCAGTGTCTTGGAGCAGCTAGAAGAAAAAATGTAAAATCATGGAACACTAACTTATACCAAACTTTAAAATTTGTTCTACAACTACTTATTAAAATGTACTTGGAAATTTATTGCTTTTTTGTATATATGTTACATTTCACATTTTTAAAAAAAGCCAGATGCAAAAGAACAAATACTGTATGGTTTCTTTAGAAAATACTTATAAGAAAATTGGTGCCTAGATTATAAATCCTTACAGCATTCACATTTAGTCCAGAGCTATTAATGTTATTTCTAGATTTTGAGATGCTGCGCTATAAATGTATAACCTGGTATTTCCCTGAAACTTTGGCTACCTGTATGACACCTCAGACTCAGAGTTGGAGTTCTGCAGCTCTGAAAGTCAACATTGCCACATAAAAGTGTTAAAGAAACCGAAAAAGATCTCGGGCTTCCATTAGGGATAAGAATGAAGACGATCTGGTCAGGACTAAGGTTAATCAGAATATAGGGGTAAGGAGGACATTGTTTGTATTTTAGAACTTCACCTACTGTATGATTCCAAAGGAAGAAAGGTTTATTTTGTCCAAAACCTAAATTTTCTGTAACACATAATGTAATTCAACCTGTCTGGATAGCTCATTTAAACAAATACATGGAGCCTAGAATGGGAATGAGGGCTTGTAATTCTGTATAGCTTAATGTAATACCCAGATACATCCCAGAGTATGTTGGGCAGATAATTAAAAAGTATGGGTCAAGTCACTTGAGGGACTGGAGAAAAAATTTGGAACTATTAAACTTTACCACCAATGAACCCCCTGCTACTGTCTCAAACACTGGGGACTCCCACGTCAGTAGGCTTGGCTCTTAAAGCTTGCTCTTATGAAGTTTATTTTTGTAGTGGAGAAGCTAAGGCTACCTAAAGTTATGCCTAAGAGTTACTTCCAGAAAACCTCTTTGTTGCTCATATGTGGCCTCTCTCTAGGCTCGACTCTGCAAGGAAAATCCTTACCCATCCCATCACGTGTGACATGACATTCAGGGGTAAACCTGACAACATGGGAAATGGCTCCCAGGGGTGAGCCTGGCCCTGGCACCATGGGAGCAACAAGGCCATCCTGATTAAGAGGGGAAAAAGAAACGTAATAAAATAAGGTATCAGTGGCTAAGACGGTTCAAGTAGAGCCGAGAGGCTATTCTGGGGGCTACTCTTATCACTAATTTCTACAGTTTGCCAATCCCCAGCCAAACACCATTCCTGTTGACCCTAAATTTAGAACACTTAGGGCTCTGAGATTCTACAAAAGTTTCATGCACTAAGATTACTTTCCAGAAACGTACAACCTCCAGATGGTCCTAGGATAGATAAGTCCTGAAACCCAGAGAACCCAGTCTCTCCCAAAACATCAACTAGTTCCATCCCCCTATCCCATATTCTTGACTGCCCCTTCCAACATGAAAAAGTTAGAATGGCCATAGCCCAAATACTCCTGAAGAGTGGGAGTTGGGGGTGGTACAAGGGTAGTCAAGTGGTAGAATTCTTGTCTGCCATGCAGGAGACCCAGGTTCGAGTCCTGGTCTGTGTACTTCTCAAAACAAACAAACAAGCAAACCAAACAAAATAAAAAAAAAAAATTCAACAAATGGTGCTGCAATAATAGGATGCTCACAAGGAAAAAGAATGAAATGTGACCCCTGCGAAACAGTATACAAACAAACAAACAAAAAAGATTGGGAGAAGGATCAAAGGAGAAGGTAGAGTTGTAACAGAGAAGATAAGCTTTAACAAATGAGTATGACTGCCGAATCATTATATTGATATTTTAACTCCAGTGTCTTGGAGCAGCTACAATGACAAACCTAAAACTGTGGAACTGTAACTCATACAAAACTCTGAAACCTGTTCTGTAACTACTTGTTACAATGTACTTGGAAATTTGTTGCATTTATATATATATATTTCACAACAAAAAATGTTTTAAAAAAATTGTTAACTGAAATTAATTTTAGGTCATTAATTAGACTAGGCTAAATCTAATTGTGTCTTTCCTCATTACCTAATAGGTAGGGGCTTATGAAAATGATCAATTCAGTAAGAAAACAAAGGAGCTACATATTTTCTGCAAACAAACAGAAAATCCCAATGCTCAAGCTGTCCCCCAGAACAATTAAATCATTTAAATTAAAGCTTCTCAGAGGATTCCAATGCAAGCCAAGGTTGAGAGCGTTGTAAAGAGTGACTCCCCACCCCCACCCTCATCCTATAATGTCATATTCAATTTCCAATCTGGAAACAAATATCAAAAACCTTCCTAAAAATATTTCTCAGCTTTTGAGCCAGCAATTTCACCTCTTAGAGAATTCTTACCAAAACAATGATTAATTTACAAGGATGTTTATCATCAAATTGTTTATGAGAGTAAGTAAAATCTTGTGAAGGAACCTCAGCGAAGAATTCTTAACTGCTAGGGGAAGGGGAGAGAACATTTAATGTGATTTTCAGGTGGGCTGTTTTGGTTTTTGTTTGTTTGTTTGTTTTTGGCATGGGCAGACTCCAGGACTCAAACCTGGGTCTCCGGCATGGCCGGCAAGAATTCTGCCACTGAGCCACCGTTGCAATGCCCTCAAGTGAGCTGTAAAGGATGAAGAGGAGTTTGTCTACACAAAGAGGGCTCAGCATAGAGTTAGGGTAGAGAGGGGCTTCTTCTGTGTGTTTGAAACTGGCTGCTGGGGAGTCATCTTGTTGAAGAAGTGCAAGCCAAAGAGCAGGAAAAAGAGAGAATTATAGGAAGGGTCCTTACTCCTCCAGGACCAGGAGAGCAGCTGGAACAGCCCCCATGAAAGATGGGACCAGGGGAGGCTAGATGCAGTGTTTGTCAGACTTGACCATGCAAACAAATCACACAAAGATCTCATTCAAATGCAGATCCTAATTCGTTAGGTTGAAGGTGGGGCTTGAGGTGGGGTATTTTTAACTTTGCTGACCCAAAGACCACAATCTGAGTAGCTAAACCATTCCCACCCACCTCCCAGTCCTAGAAAGGGTCTGCAGGTTAAAGGGGAACCAAGGTATGCTATTTCCTAAGGAAAGACAAAAACAAAAAACTTCATAGCTGTGATGCCAGTGGCAAGATCCTATGTCAAGTGATTCAGAAGTATAAACCATGCCTGAATAATTCAACTCTGAAATCTGGAGTCCAAAGCTAAAGGGCTACAGGACATCCCCAAAATACTACAGATTCTCTGACCTGACATGGGCTTATCCAACTTTTCTCCCAAGGAACAAGGTCAGAAACCCTCGACTTGGGTTAGTAAAATAAAGCACTGGTTTTTGCCCTTGGTTCGCGGGGGATAGTGTGTTGGCTTCTTTTGATTTATATTCTTTTTTGCTATAATAAAACTAAAATTGCAAGTATAGTGCTTTTCTGAGTTCCATGAATCATTCTAGCCAAATACTGAACCTGAGGGGGTGGTGGGGACCCTCGAAGTTGTAGCCAGTTGGTCAGAAGTGAGAACAGCCTTTGGAACCCCTGAACTTGAGTCTGGAGTCTGAAAGCCAGTCTTCAGCGAATCGCCTTTAGTTGACGTGTGCAGTCTGGCCTAACCCCTGGTCGAGTCAGAACGGAATTTTTCTGTAGTAAGTATATGAAGGTATCAAAGTGACAGTACTGGACAATCAGCACATACCCAATCTGATTCTGCAAACTTTTGAAAAGCACTTCCCAGGCCAGTCACTGGGAATTCTTTGTATTCCCAGTGTAAATCAAAGAGATAACTCAGAGTAGAAAAATTCTTAAAACAAGGCACCTGAGGGAGGATATAAGACTCCCTTATATCCTGGGATTAGGCTAACAGCTTGGTTCAGCTTGGGGTAGGGGGTGGTGGGGGAAGGCTGGTATTCTCAGCCAAAATGACAATCAATAAAGTAATTCAAATCAGAACTATAATTTTGGAAACTGCAACATATGTGTTATGGGTGTGTCATAACAGCTTGGGGTGTGGAGAAAATTTTAAATGGCAGAAAATAAACTGCTTGATATTACTTCCAAGTCTTTTAGCTAAACACATGGAAGTGAGGGATTTTTTAATAGCGCCATGTCTTTTCTTTGCAGGTAATCACAAAATGATCCAGATAGTCAAGTCCAGACCTGATTCCCTTTTCCTTAAAAGCTAACTTCTGAGTCACATACAGGTTAAGATACCAAATTATCTGCATTATTTCTGTAGCTCGCGTAACGTGCGGCAAAATAAAACCTAAAATGTGTTTAAGAATGTGCGTGCCCTCAATGAAGCTGAACATGAGAATGACAGAGGGAGGAGGGCTGGGGGCACAAACAAAACCAGAAGGAAAGATAGATGACTGATTTGAATAGTGAATAAAAAATTATTTGCAGAGTCCCCATGGGGGAACGGCAAGAAAGGGGGAAAATTCAGCTTTCCCATTTGGAGAATTGCTGATAATTTCACAAGCAGTGGGGACAACCAAATCAACAGGCCAAGCCCTCAATCTTGGGGTTTGTTCATATGAAACTCATCCCTGAAAGGAACAGACTAAGCCTACTTAAAATTAGGCCTAAGTCATCCCCAGAGAACCTCTTTTGTTGCTCAGATGTGGCCTCTCTCTCTCAGCCAACATGGCAAGCAAACTCACTGCGCTCCCTCTCTCTACGTGGGACATGATTCTCAAGGGTGTAACCCTCCCTGGCAATGTGGGACAGAAATCGTGGGACAGAAATCCTAGAATAAACGGACTCAGCATCAAGGGGTTGAGAAAAACTTCTTGACTGAAAGGGGGAAGAGAGAAATGAGACAAAATAAAGTGTCAGTGGCTGAGAGATTTCAAAGCCGAGAAGTTGTCCTGGAGGTCATTCTTACACATTTTATAGATATCTCCTTTTTAGTCTAAGGTGTATTAGAGAGGCTAGAGGGAAGTGCCTGAAACTGTACAGCTGTGTTCCAGTAGCCATGTTTCTTGAAGATGACTGTATAATGATATAGCTTTCACAGTGTGACTATGTGAGTATGAAAACATGTGTCTGATGCTCCTTAATCTACGGTATTGGGAGATGAGTAAAAAAATATGGATTAAAAAGAAATAAATAGGGCGGGCCATGGTGGCTCAGCAGGTAGAGTTCTCGCCTGCCATGCCAGAGATTCGGGTTCGTTTCCCGATGCCTGCCCAGGCAAAAATAAATAAATAAAAATAAATAATAGGGGAAACAAATGTTAAAATAAATTGAGTAGATTGAGATACTAGTGAACAATGAATGGGAGTGGTAACGGGTATAGAAAAAAAATAGGGGGAACAAAGGTTAAAATATATTGAGTAGACGGAAATACTAGTGGTAGAGTGAGAGGGAGGGGTAAAGGGTATGGTATGTATGAGTTTTTTCTTTTTATCTCTTTTTCTGGAGTGATGCAAATGTCCTAAAAAATGATCATGGTGATGAATATACTACTATGTGATGATATTGTGAGCCATTGACTATACGCCAAGCACAGAACATTTGTATGTTAAATATGTTCATGTTTGTATGTTGCTTTGGTTTGATAATAAAAAATTTTAAAAGTTTAAAAAAATAGAACATATATGCAGCCTTCTCCTGAGAAACTGCTGGTTACAAACAAGCCTACAACAGCTAGAAATCTGTGTGGTGTGGACTACTTTCCCTAACAACATGTCAGCAGACCTGGATGTTTAGAATTTTTCTGTGTTTCTCTAGTAACCCACTAAGAGAAACTGTGTCCTGTCTGGGACAGACACAAGGAATCTCATATGGCGGATAGTCTGTCCCAATCAAGGAAGCGGCTATTGCGGCTACCTGAGTTGCAGACGCACCACAAAGGGACCACAGGTGTGGAAGGCTATTTCCCAAACTAAGTAACTGATACCTCTGGGGAGAGGTGTGGGAGCAGGTGAGCTCTATTAGGGGTGTTTTTACTTTACTGTAATCATTTGAATGTTTTACAGCAAGAATACATACAAATATTACTTAATGGAACTAAAAATAAAATTCAGTAAAAAAAAAATTTTTTTAAGCATGGCTAAATCGCGCAGTGTGATGGTGGCTCAGTGGCAGAGTTTCTACCTGCCATGTCAGAGATCCGGGTTCGATTCCCGGTGCCTGCCCATGCAAAAAAAATAAATAAATAAAATAGCACGGCCAAATCAAAACAATTCCACAAACTCCTTGTGTGTGCATTTTACCCCATAGTCATCAGACAACCTCTGATACTGATTCCATTTGCTAAAAAGACTTCCAGCAGGAAGAGAACGAGCTGAACATTCTTGCTCACTCAGAGGGATGTCTCTTGATAAAAATTAATAAACAGCATCCTGGGGCACTATCTCTGATGAGTTTGACTGCCTGGTCTCTCCCGCTTCGTGTACTCCTACACAGGTCCCTCTGCCACCACAGGGGTCTTTCAAAAATGCATTCTGGATCTCACCAACACCCTCCCCTGCAGAAAGGTAACATCTCTATGCCTCTACATATCTTGGCAGGAGGGTCCAGCTGCTACCAGTTCAGCCAGCCTCCTCTTTGCCTGCTCCTCATGACCGCCACATTATTACACAGGCTTGTCCTTCTCACTGCACTCAGATTTGACTTTCTGTTTATGCTGCTACTCTTGCCTGGAAATCCCCTTCCCTCCTCTGCTCCTCAAAATCCTCCATGTCCCTTGGGGCTCAACATGACAACAGCCACTGCCCCTGGTTAGCATTCCCAGACCATGACCCAGCCGAGGGCTGGGCTGGGGTCTGTACTGTGGGTTTCCAGGTTGTACAGGGTTTGCCCTTCCACACAGCTAAGCACACTGTTAACTTCTCCTCTCCCCTAAACTAGAAGTTCCTTGGCTTTTAAATTCTGAATCTTCAGCTCCTGTTCCACAGCAAGAGCTCCATAATTATCTCTTGACTGTACTAAGAGAACTTCTGTTGCCAAGGCTCTGATATCACAGACTCAGAAAACTGAACTTGCAGACCAAACTGGAGGGGAAGATAGTCTACTTGTCTCTTTCTTTGACGTCCCTCTCCCTGTACCCTGAAATACCTGTGGACCATGGTCAAGGCCTGTGCTGTCCTCAGCACATCCCTTTGGGCTGCAAAGTCTCAAATGGGAGCCAAGAGGCTCAGTCTTTTTCCCTCTAATTCCTGGGAGTGACAGACAGAGGACACCTGGCAATGACCCCTCATTAAAAATCATTCTAAACACCAGTTGATTCTAAACACCTCCTTTAATCCGCTTTGATGTATTATAATAAATTTTCCAATGTTAAACTAATATTGCATTCCTGGGATAAGTCAACCTGCTCATGAGGAATTACCTCTTTTATACATTGCTAAATTCAATATCCTAATATTTTGCAGGATTTCTGCATTTATGTTCTAGAGTGACACTGGTCTATAATTTTATTTTATTTTCTTGTATCACCCCTATAAGATTTAGAATCAAAGTTATGTTCGCCTTTTTTTCCCCCCCGATATTCTAGAAAAATCTGTGTAAAATTGGAATTATTTCCTCACTGACGGGTAAAACTCACCAATGAAGCCATCTGGACCTAGAGTTTTCTTTGAGGGAAAATTCTTTACTACTAATTCAGTGTCTTTAAAGATTACAGGACTATTCCAATGTTCTATTTCTTACTGATAGGACTATTTAGATTTCCTGTTTTGATTGAATCAATGTTGGCAAGTTATATTTTTTTAGGTGATGCCAAACATTCACATTACAAAGATAACTGACACCTGGAATACTGACCCTGAGGTGGACTCTGCAAGAAATTAAGTGCTTTGTCAATCATCCGAAAAACAACAGCTCACATGTGCACCGCATGTTACAATTTATGAAAGTACTGCCCATATGCTGCCTCATCTAAGATCAAGGCGCCTGTGGCTTTGGGGGCTCTGGTGTCTATTTGCAAAGGGGGCGGTGAACTTCCTATTTATCAGAACAGCTGCTTCAGATCAACACCCTATGGCTAAGCCTTGCCAGAACACTTTGTGGAGAGCTTTGCAACTACCAAATTCCTCACTGAGAATCTCTTGGGAGTCATTTGTCATTAACAAGAGGAAGCGGCCACCAAGTGCCTTAGGAGTGCACACAGTAGGTATACTTACCCACCAAGGCCAGGCTGGCAACGGAAAGCCTGGTGGCTGGCATATTTACTAACATCAACGGAGCCATCGTTGGCTGTGCTTCCACAGCCCACATGGCCAGGGACGCAGGGGGCAGCGACAGGGAACGGCACACTCACCAGGGCCTCAAAGTCCTTGCAGTCGTGGCGGGCATAGGAGGCGGGGAAGGGCCGCAGCACCGAGTCGCGCTTGTAGCTCTGCAGGGCGGAGGCGAAGAGGCTGCACCGGAGGTCGGCGGCTAGCACGTCGCGTCCCGCCGCTTCCCTGGCGGCGGCCCAGCCCGAGGGCTGCATCCCGGGCCGAGGAATGATACCCGCGAGACGCGAGGGCCGAACCCGCGGTCAGCGCTGGGGCTGCGCCCGGGGACAATGAGCCGGAGCGGCCGGGGCTCCCAGGCCTGGGTGTGGAGCTAGGCAGGAAAATGAGATGTCAGAGGGGAGAACGTACTGACGAGTGAACTCAGAAGAGGTCTGGGCGGGGGCGATGGCTGCGGGGGCAGACGGGTTGATAGCGGAGAAGGGCTGGGCCGGGACCCCGAGTCAGCGCGACAGGGTGGGCCGCGGGGATAATGGAATAATGATCCAGACCTGGGGCGGGGTTATGACATGAGATGAGATGACAACGGCGGAGACGTGCTGACACGTGCCCACGGCTGGGGCAGAGGGCTCCCCGGGGGGGTACCTCCCGCAAAGCCCCCTCTCCGACCCCGCGAGCTTGCGGCTCCGCGGGTGCCTTCCGGTCCCGCCTCTGGCCGGCGCCGCCGAGGACCCTGCGCTCACCCAGCTGCCCCGAGCGCCGCCTGCGCGCCGCGGCTCTCGCACCTCCAATCGCCCGGCGGGGCCGCTGCGTGGATCCCTCCGCCGCGCCGCGCGTCCCTGGGCCTACCTCGCCTCCCGGCCGCCGCGCTCCCCGCGTTGCTCTGCGCTCCTCCCAGCCCGGCCAAGCGCCCGCCCCTGTCCGTGCCCGCCTTCTCCGCGTGCGGGTTGTGCTCTGGTCTCGGCCGAGGTCCTCCCGGCGCGGAGGGGTCGGCTGCCGGGCTTTGCCAGGCGGAGTCGCTCACGCGGTGCGAGCCATTCCCACGGAGACCGCGAGTGGAAGCCGGCCCGAGCGCCCTCTTTAGCCGCCCTGGACTGAAGAGCGCCCTCTCCGTCCCAACCCTGCGGACTGCTTGAGTCGTGGGGAATTGCTACTACCTGCGGTCTCCATTTCAGTCGTTTCCCTCCAAGACTGGCGGCTCAGAAGGACCTGTTTAACCCCGAGGGAAACTGAGGCTGATTCCGCAAGCACCGCTCTTTTCAATAGAGCGGCCCACCTAATCGGGCCTTACAAAGGAGAAAACATGTCTTTCAGTGTGAAGGTGATTCATTGCAAGTACACTTGCAAGGAGCTGGAAGAATCGTCCCCAGACCATTTGGAAGTGGGGATATGAGTTATGGTTTTTATAGGTAGAGCCAAAGGGGCAGGGAGTTTAAAAAAAAAAAAAAAACAACTCAGTCATGGCCGCATGATACGTTCCTGTCAGGTTAACTATGACATTGGATCTTTGCGTGGAGGGCACGAACCGTTTCTCAAATCTGTGTTGTCTCAAATACATTTTTGTCCCAGCTTCAGTCATTATCTTTGTATGTTAATGTGCAAGCTCGTATGTGCAGGGTCTTTATGGCTCTTCTTAACTGATCCTCAGGAATGTTAAACTTGTGTTTTGAGGAGGAAGTCACTGATTCACAGGGTGTTTTTGATGCTATTCTGTTATCTTATTCCTGTTGATAAGGCCTGGTTAATGTCCTTTTGGAACTAAGTACAAAGAGTAGACAGTTAAGCTGTTATTGGAAGGTTATTAGAAGATCTAGTCTGCTTAAGTGAAGGAATTTTTTTAAATAAACGTTATTTTCCAGTTGTCAAGGCTCAGCCTGATGCGATGCTTGCCCTAGGACCCCCAGCCAGAGTGAGTGAACCTCGGATTCCCAACGAGATTGTTTGAAAACAAAACACTTTTCTGCCTCTCAGCCTCCAAGAGTCTCTGAATTGCTTAAGCTTCTTGCTTCTCAGAGGCCCCAAGATCCCCTTAGGGCCGTCTCTGGCAGGGGAGTCAGGTAATGGGGGCCAAGAGGAAGAGCCTAACTTTTTTACCTAATTTTGCAGGATGGAAAGGACTAGACTCCCATGCCCTCTCCCTACTCAGAACCCCATTAAAGAAAACTCCGCAGGATGGCCTGGTGGCTATATGGAAATCTAAACAAGCTATCACTGAAGTCATAGATTGAGAAACCCCTTTAGCACTCTGTGCACACACACTGCAGGAGCTTCTGAGGAAGGACCTTCCTCTCCTTCCACGATAAGGCTGGCTGGACTCTGGGCTCAGAGGAGGGGGGTTCAGGCCATGGGAGTGTTACTGGACAAAAGCTGTGGATTCTGCCAGACGTACTCAATAACCAATTCCTGAGACACCAGGATTTCAAAGTGAGAGAGTTTATTACTACACATGTAGCGGGAGAGCAGACAGCCTAACGGCCCAAAATCTTTCTCCCCGAACAAAGGAGAATTGAGGTTTTTAAGTATTCCAGTAAGGAAGATGAAGTCATTTCAGATAGTAAGCTCAAAGCAGAAAAGGTGACAAATGTCATTATCATTTCAATAGGAGAACATAAGTTGAAAGCAGGGGAGGCAGAGCTGCCAGTTCATTACTAAAGGTGTGAATCAAAAGGAAAAAGTGGTTCATGGCCGACTTCGTTAGCATTAGGGCCTTTGCTCTATCACAAAATGACTAGCTCTTACAGTCACAAAGGCATAGGATAAGGGCTTTTTTACACTCATTTTAGGTATCAAGGCAGCTGGACTACAAGTCAGAGATGTCAGGTATTTCCCTGTCTATATCAACATTCCAGAAAGCAAAAAGGAATTTTTATATAGCGATTCATTAATCAAAACCATCCCTCAAATCCCGATTTCTCAGTTACAACCTCAGGAAAGCAAAACAGGCAGCAGCTGGGCAGGAAACCTGGGAACCAGCCCTGATCGCAACTGTTCTTCACTCTGGGACCTCAGATGAAAAAATCTGATAACTCCTTGGCCTCAAGCATTGTTTGTTGAATGAATATATGAACTTCACTACTCCGAGTCTGTTTTCTTAAAGATAAAATGAGTAAGTGGTGCTAATACTCATATCATGAGTAGTTGTGGAAAGGCCTCAGAGTTCTGGAGAACAAGCCAGGTCATCTAATTCATTGTCACTCTTTATTTCCTTTTTTTTAAAAAAAAAGTCTTTATTTTTTAATAATAATAAAATTCACGTATCACACAATGAGTTCATTTAAACTGTACAATTAAATGGTTTTTAGTATATTCACAGATATATGCAACCATCGCCAGTCAATTTTAGAACATTTGTACACTTTAGCTATCACCTCCTTATTTCCCCAATCCACCTGCCCAAAGCAACCACTAATCTGCGTTCTGTCTCTATAGATCTGCAAATTCTGGCAATTTTTTTATTATTTCATAAAAAAAGGAACATATAATAGGTGGTCTTTTGTGACTTCCTGGTTCTTAGCATAGTGTTTTCAAGGTTCATCCGTGTTGTAACATAGATCAGTACTTCATTCTTTTCATGGCAAAATAATATCCCATTGTACATTTTGCTTATCTGTTCGTCAGTTGATGGGCATTTGAGTTGTTTCTACTTTTTGCCTGTAATGAATAATGCTGCTGTAAACATACGAGTACAGGTTTTTGGGTAGACATAAGTTTTCTTATGAGTGGAATTACTAAACCATATGATAACTCTCTGTTTAAACATTTAAGGAACTAACACACTGTTTTGCAAAATGAGTGCTCCATTTTACAATCCCACCAGCAGATCCCATTCTTCCACATCTTCCCAATCCTTATTTAACTTGATTATAGCCATCCTACGTATGTGAAGTAATATCCTAATTGATTTGGATTTCCCTGATGACTAATGAAATTGAGCATCTTTTCAGATGCTTATTGTCCATTTCTGTATCTTCTTTGGAGAAATGTCTATTCAGATCTATTGCCGTACAAATATGTTATTTATCTTTTTATTATTGAGTTGTAAGAATAGTTTACATATTCTAGATACAAGTTTCATATCAGACATATTAATTTGCAGATATTTTCTCCCATTCTGTAGGTTGTCTTTCACTTTTTTGATAGGGTCCTTTGATACACAAAAGTTTTTAATTTTGGTGAGATCAATATTTTTTCTTTTTGTTACTTGTGCTTTTAGTATCATGTCTAAGAATCCATTGTCAAATCTGAGGTCATGAAGATTTACCCATATGTTTTCTTCTAAGAGTTTTATAGTCTTAGCTCTTATATTTAGGCATTTGATCCATTTTTTAGTTAATTTTTGTATATGATGTAGGATAAGCATTCAATTTATTATTTTGCATTAGATAGTCAGTTGTCCCAGCACCAGTGTGGAAAAGACTGTTCTTTCCATTTGATGAACTTGGCACCCTTGTCAAAAATCCATTGACCATATCGGGATTAAGGTAATTTCAGAACACAGGGGTAAGGAAGACATTGTCTGTATTTTAGAAATGTACCTACTCTTTGAGACCAAAGAAAGAAAGGCTTATTTTGTCTGGAACCTTAATTTTCTGTAGCACATAATCTAACTCAGCCTGTCTGGATAGCTCATTTGAACAATTGAAACACAGGGAGCCCAGAATAAGAATAAAGGGCCTTTAATCCTGTATAGCTTAATGTGATGCCTGGATACATTCTAGAAGATAGTAAGCAGATAATCAAAAGGTATTGGCAAAGTCCCTTGAAGGATGGGAGAAAAAAAAATGGACCTATTAGTAACTTTACTATCAGGGAATCCCTGGTATTGTGTCCAACATTGGGGACACCCAAATCAATAGGCCAAGCCCTTGATCTTTTTTTTCTTAACTTACGAAGTTTTTTTATTGTCCCCATTTTACAGACAAGAAATTGAGATACAGGATAAGTAACTTCCCTGGGTGGCACAACTCATGAGTAGGCAGAGCCAGGATTTGAAACAGGCTGGTCTGGCTCAAGACCCATAGATTTTGCACGGTGCTCTGTGCCCTCTTTTGTGAGAGTCAGACCATTTATGTGGTTTAAACTGGGGAGGGTTGTCGCAGTTTGAGGGTGGAGGCTTTTCCTAGGACCCTAGGCTTTGCCTGTTGTTTCTGAGAGCAAATTTGAATTGCATACACTTTGACTATAAAAGGTCTGATTTCTTGAGCCTTCAGCAAGGTCTCAGAAAAGCCTGTCAACAGAATAAAGTAATGGCCATTTGATGTTTTTGGCAGAGGTTCTGTCCGAGCACCCTGCAGCACTAGCGGTTCCAGGCGTCCAGTTGGCGGTCCGGGGCATGGTTAGGGACTAAACTGCCGCCTTCGGGGCCTTGTCCCCGGATGTTCTGAGCTACGTCATCAACATGGCGGACGGCAACGGCAACGCGGCCCTGCACGGCAGCCTGTCCCACTCCAACTTCGAGCTAGTGAAGCTGCTCTTTGAAGCAGGTACGTTGACCGCCCCAGTCTCCTCTAGCAGCACTTACGTGGCACCTGGCCATGTGAGAAGCTGGTTGATCCACTCTTCTGTGACTCTTTTAAAATCCTTTTCATTGCTTTTTCATGTGACGTGGCAAGAATTTAGCTCCTAGTTATTCACGGGAGGCTTGAAGTTTCAACAGAACTTTGGTGACAGAATCTAGGTCTGTTTTGAGATGAGGTTGTGAGGATTTTCTCATTGCATTTCAGCTGCATTCGGACAAGGTGTGTCCCTGGAAATAAGCATGACCCAGGTGCCCGCCTGAGCTGAGTCACACGGCCTTGGCTGGGGAGCCTCAGGAGGCCGAGTGCTGCGCGTAGGGCCGGGGCCGTAGGAAGATGTTGCGGCCCATTTACTTTATCCTCGCTCCACATCTGCCGTCCAACCATCCTGCAAGGTGCGAGCCTATTCAAAATGGGGTCAAACAAAGCGTCTGTAACAGGCTATGTTAGAATTGTCACCATTCCCTCCAAGAAACCTCTGTTATTGGGGAATCAGCATACAGAAAAAAAAGTGTTATTTTATCTGGCAGTAGTAAAGAGAATAATAGAAATTATTGTTCATAAACGGATTTTGCCATCCTAGAATATAGCCCATCAGTGTATTGAGTGGTGCATAGGAAAGTCCCCTTGAGAAATAGTTAGCTTTCAACTTTTTGTTCAAACGGAGCAGCCCAGTGGTATATTTAGTCCTCAAATCATTTGTATTTTTTAATATATATTTCTACATTAGGTATGTGAATGATACATAATTCATAGTACCTCAGTCTAATTAACAAGCACACAACATGGACACCTTTTTTAGGATAAGCAATAAATTATTCAATTTTCCGATCTTGCCTTTTTTTGATCATCACATAGCTGTATATTCATCATGATAATCATTTCTTAGAACATTTGCATCAATTCAGAAAAAGAAATAAAAAGAAAGCAGAAAAAATTCGTACATACCATACCCCTTACCCCTCCTTTTCATTTGATCACTAGCATTTCAAGCTACTAAATTTATTTTAACATTTGTTCCCCCTATTATTTATTTTTAATCCATATGTTTTACTCGTCTGTTGATAAGATAGATAAAAGGAGCATCAGACACAAGGTTTTCACAATCACACAGTCACATTGTGAAAGCTATATCATTATACAATCATCATCAAGAAACATGGCTGCTGGAACACAGCTCTACATTTTCAGGCAGTTCCCTCCAGCCTCTCCATTACACCTTAACTAAAAAGGTGATATCTATTTAATGCGTAAGAATAACCTCCAGGATGACCTCTCAACTCTGGAATCTCCCAGCCATTCACACTGTGTTTTGTCTCATTTCTCTCTTCCCCCTTTAGGTTGAGAAGGTTTTCTCAATCCCTTGATGCTGAGTCCCAGTTCATACTAAGATTTCTGTCCCACATTGCCAGGAAGGTCCACATCCCTGGGAGTCATGTCCCACACAGAGAGGGAAGGCCAGTGAGTTTGCTTGTGTTGTGTTGGCTGAGAGAGAGAGGCCGCATCTGAGCAACAAAAGAGGTTCTCTTGGGGGTGACTCTTAGGCCTCATTTTAAGTAGGCTTAGCCTGTCCTTTGCGGGGTAAGTTTCATATAAACAACCCCCCAGATTGAGGGCTTAGCCTATTGCTTTGGTTGTCCCCACTGCTTGTGAGAATATCGATAATTCTCCACTTGGGGAAGTTGAGTTTTCTTCCTTTCTCACCATTTCCCCAAGGGGGCTTTGCAAGTACTTTTTTATTCACGGTTCAAATCACTCTGGGATATATTGGGACATCACTCTGGGCAAACCTACAAAATCTCATGCCCTACTCAAGGTTCCATGTACTTATGGTATTCAGTTAAGCTGTCTACATATGTTATATTAGGAAATGCACTAGTCAAAATATAAATTTTGTACCAAATAAACATTTTTTGCTTTAGTCTCACACATAAGTTAAAGTTTTAAACTATTAATTACCATCTATTTTCAATATCCTGCAGTAATGACATTCCTTTGTTCTTCCACATGCAAAAACATTT
>PVIY010023295.1:0-39496 GCA_004026745.1 Myrmecophaga tridactyla | reverse complement strand
GTTATACATTGCAAAGGACATCAAACTGCCGAAACTCAAATCACCAGAGGAAATGCCCTGGCTGATAAAATGGCAAGAGAGGTTGCCCAAAAACCAGTGGGGACACTGCAGATACTTCCTGTCTTACCGAGACGGGTACTGTCGAGCCCTCCAAATTATACCGGGAAAGAAATTAAACTGGGCAAAACTCTGGGCACTAAAACAGATTCAGATGTTTGGAAAATTCTCCCAGATGGGAGAATCCTGGTGCCAGAGCACCTGGGGCACAATTTGGTTGCTGAGGTTCACCAAAATACACACCTGGGCAGTATGAAACTAATTGAACTCTTACAGAGAAATTCCTACATTCCCCGACTGCAACAACAAGCCTGGCAGATATCATCCAGATGCCACATCTGCGCCCAGGTAAATTCTGGCCAAGGGAAGGAAATGCCCCAAGGAACCAGGCTGAGGGGACAAGCCCCACGAGAACAGTGGGAAATAGACTTCACGAAAATATTACCTGGTCCATATGGATACAAATACCTGCTACTTTTCATCGATACCTTCTCTGGATGGACGGAGGCATTTCCTACCAGAACCAAGACAGCACAAATAGTAATAAAAAAAATAATTTCCGAAATTGTCCCCCAATTTGGCCTCCTGACTGCAATGGGGTCCAACAATGGGCTGGCATTCATCGCCTAAATTACCCAATTGTTAGCAAAAATATTAAATATCAAATGGAAATTACATTGTATTTATAGGCCCCAGAGTTCAGGGCAAATTGAGAGAATGAATAGAACAATAAAAGAAACTTTAAATAAACTAAAGCTCGAGACTGGCGAAAACTGGGTAAGTCTCCTTCCTTACCCTCCTAAGCACTAGATGTACTCCCTATATTAAGGGAATTACCCCATGTGAAATCATGTTTGGGCAACCACACCTGCTAATTCCTAAATTGGGGGAAGGAAAAATAGCTGAATTAAATAACTATTCTCTCTTAAAATCATTACAGGCCCTGCAATCTCCACCCAGCAAACTCAAAAACTGGTGAAGGCAGCCCATCTGGGACCAACAAATCTTGCCCCTAACAAAGATTTATTTCAGATGCAGCCCGGAGATCTGGTCTGGATTAAGAGGCTTCAGCCAGCCACCTTGGAGGCCCGGTGGACAGGACCCCTGCCAATAATCCTCACAACCCAACAGCAATAAAATTACTGGTCTTGCCAACCCATTATCACCTCATCCCCACACAAGAACAAAATCCAGAAACAATGATTTGATTCTTTCCTAAAAACCAGTGGGGAATGTAAGGGATCAGGAGCTCGACCCCAGCCGAGTGGAAAATTCCCCCCAGGCCCACGCACCCGGTAATGGGGCCAGGATGTGGGAATCACACAAACCTGATTTTGCAAAAGCTAATAGCACTCTTTGCGTCTGTAGATAAGCTTGCTTGCTTATAGCTGCAAAAACCAGGATGCGGTTCTGTGAAACTAACGCCACTTCTCTGCTTCTGTGAATACGCTTGCGGTTTCAGCCTTTATAAGCCCACCCTGCAAGCCCCACGGTGCTGCTCTCTGAATCCTCCTTCTTAGGTTTCTGAGGCAGTCGCCGGCTGGCTAATAAAGACTCCAAATTGGCTTGCAGTTTTGGAATTTGTGGTCTCTCTTTCGGTGCGCCCCACAACAGGCTTATATTAACAAATGTGGGAACTGACTGAGCAAATAAGCAAATATTGTAAAGGATAGTGAGAGCCAGGTTTTTCACTTTGTAAGAAGATATTTACAAACATGCAAAGGTGGAAAGAACCCTGAGGTGTTAGACTGTAATCAGAAGTACTGACGAGAACTCACGGGTTTTAATATATGTGCACAGATATAGATGTATGTGACTATGGCATGCAAGTACATATATACATCCATATATTCCATACCTCTGGCTACTGAGCAGAGAAGGCCTAGAAGCAATGAGCATTCTGAACACCGGATCTTGGTTTGTAAATACCATCCTCCACCAGCAGGTATAAGGCAGAGTAAGCACACAATGAATCTGGAAATTTCTGTTGTGCCAAGGAAATGCTCAAAGAATGAGGGGAAGAGGACATGTCAAAAGATCACAGAGTTCAAGAACAAAAAAAACCACAGAAACCGCTTGAAAGGGATCCTGTATACCAAATTGGGAACAATAGGAGTATCGAGATAAATAAATGCATTGCAACTCATTGAATAAAAAACAAATCTATGAGTCCATACTGACACAAACAAATGACTGGAAAATGATACATAAATAAAGGTTTTCCTCTTAGCAGAAAGCAAACTAATACACATTAAAGAGATGATGAAAATAGAAAAATCATCATTTGGCAACTATCACAGTGATAGCTGATTCAGGCAGGAGCCACCCCTTCCCTTTACTCCTTCGTCCCAGAAACTCTATGGAGTTAAGGCCAGAAGAAAGATTAGAAACTAAGAGCAAAAAAAAAAGACCTTTCTCATGATATTCAAATCAGAAATGTAAGTAAGTACAACAATCCCTTTAACTGTAAAATAATCAACAGAATTGAAAGATTTGACAAGCCTATTTATAAGCCTAGAGACATACCACAGGATGAATTCACCTGTTGCTGAAATAGCATGCAATCATCAAAATGCTGTGAAGTCTTGAGTGGATGACACTTTTTAGTGTGTTGAGTTACTAATCTACATGCTTTAAAAGATAAGTACACTCTCGTGGCATTTTAAATCTATTCAACCTGCATGTATTCAAATCATTGTTACCTTCTACAAAATCTGAAGAGACCAACAATTTCCTTGATGTTTATGCTGCACAAAAAAACTTGTCAGCTTTTCAAAGTCAGTCAATTCTTTTGAGGCATGTAACAAAAGATAAAAGCTTTGTATACACCATTTCTCTCCTTTTTCTCCCAGTCAAGTCTTCTCAACTAATAAAAGAAAGCCGCCCATAAGCAAGACAGTAGGAGATGCTGCAGGGAAAAAGTTGGAATCCCCTTGAGATCAAACCCATTCAACCAAAACAAAATGTCCTCTATATTGTTATTTTCTAGCTCCCTGCAAGAGTTGGTTGCTACTAACAGAAGAGTCCACCGTCCCATACAAAGTAGCAGGAAAACAGGAGAAACATCTGATTTCACACGGGTCTGCAGCCACACCTCAGTAAAGGGCTCTTCTCTAACCACTCCTCACAGCCACGGAGACCCAGAAAAGGCTGCCTGTCTTGTCTAGGATAAATTATTTCCCCATTAAATGAAGAAATAAACATACAGATCCTACTGTCTGAGCAAACCCAGCCTCACTCCCCACCCACAGAAAGGAAGAATCAGACTCAATTCTCTAGAAATCAGAAAAGTATAAACAAGAACCCTAATAACTATCATGGGTGAAAGAAATACCTGGTACCTAGAAGATCCTAAATAAATGCTCATTTCTCTTGCTACTCTACTGCCAAAGCTGCTGCTACCACCACCACATGATGGATTAGTTGCTGGATGAAGAGAATGAAGTTCAGAAACTAGATGCTTATCAAATAAAATCAAACATGGACTTCGATCCTAAATTCTCTTATTACTTCAGTATTCAATTGCACAACTGAGGCTCAATTATAATTATCTTTATTTAATTTCTGCCTCTCTGAATAATAGAAGGAAAACCTTAGGTAAATTGTCACAGATCACAAACTATTACAAATACTCATTTAAAACAAATCTGATTATCAAACTACTTTCATAAAATATTGACATTTCGACCTCCTGACTCTTACTCTAAAAAGTATAAGGTATACAAGTACCTAAGTGTCTAGCTCATAAGATACAACAGCTGGTCTTCTCTCTGTTTCATGGATTAGAGAGGTGACACTCAGAGATAACAATTACACTCCAGATCAGGAATCATAGCCAGGCCTCTTTTCACTAAACCACAAGATTTGCAGAGGCAAAACTCAAGGACACATTAGTTGTTCAGTTTCTCTAACAAGTTTATGTGTCTGATCTGACCACTTTAAAAACAGTTTGGCAGTGCTTTAGAAAGCTAAACATACACCTATCATATGATGCAGTCATTTCACTCTTTATGTTAAAAGAAATGAAAGCATGTGTCCATATGTCTGTACAAAAGATGTGTACACAAATGTTCATAGCAGCTTTATTTGTAATAGGCAAAATCTGTGAACTTTATTGTATGATGATAAAGCTGTTAAAAAAATTTATACACATACTTGATATCCTTTAGTATTTCTTTCTCAGTCGTTTTCCGATTAAGTAAAAAGCCACTCTTCACTTTTACTTGATAGCAGATGTCATGAAAACTTAACACAGCACCTTCGGTAAATGTCTTTAGGTCATTGGAAGTCATCCCAGGTAGACCATTGGTGTCTCTTTGTGACATCGGAATAGAAAATTGGACATTGCTGGAAGACATTTGGAGAGTTTCTGCCTTTCTGTAGAGAGAAAAGCAAAAGTAAACTGATAGTCCAGATAAATAAGACTGTGAACACTAGATAGCAATAATTTTGTTTGTTTTTGCATGGGAAGGCAACCGGGTCTCCAGCATGGCAGGCGAGAATTCTGCCACCGCACCACCACTGCCCACCCTAGATAGCAACTTTTATTATTATTATTTTTTAATACAAGTTCCTTTATTTTCTAACTTTTAAGTTAATATATTCTAATACCTGGTGACAAAAGGTAACAAGGTCATTCTTTTTTTTTTTTAAATATTTACCATAAGGTTTTTTGTTTTTATTTTGAAAATATTTTTTATTGTGAAATAGCACATATACAAAAAAGCAACAAATTTCAAAGCATACCACAACAATTAGTTATAGAACAGATTTCAAATGTGGGTATGGGTTACAATTCCACAATTTTAGGTTTTTACTTCTAGCTGCTCCAAGACACTGGAGACTAAAAGAAATAACAATGTAATGATTCAGTAGTCACACTCATTTGTTAAAGCCTACCTTCTCTGTATAACCCAACCATCGCCTTTGATCTTTCTCCCACCCTTTATGGGTATTTGGGCTACGCCCATTCTAGCTTTTTCACATTGGAAAGGGCTGTAGATAATATGGGATAGGGGAATGGAATTAGTTGCTGCTCTGGAGAGGCTGATGTTTCAGGACCTATCTGGCCTAGGAACCCATCTGGAAGCTGTAGGTTTCTGAAAAGTAATCACAGTGCATGACACCTTTGTAAAATCTCACATAAAGCCCCTGGTGTTCTTTAGGAATGGCAAGAATGATTTTGTTTGGGATTTGGCAAACCACAGCAAATAGCAATCTGAAGCTGTGGCTTGCATTAAGAGTAGCCTCCAGAGTAAACTCTCGACTCTATCTAAACTCTCTCAGACACTGATACCTTAGTTGTTACATTTCTTTTCCCTATTTTGGCCAGGAAGGCGCTGTCGATCCCACGGTGCCGGGTCCAGGCTCATCCCTGGGAATCATCTCCCATGTTGTCAGGGAGACTTTCACTTCTGGATGTCATGTCCCACATACTGGGGAGGGTCATGATTTCATTTGCAGAGTTGGGCTTAGAGAGAAAGAGGCCACATCTGAGCAAAAAAAGAGGCTTTCTGAAAGTAACTCTTAGGTATAATTATAGGTAGGCTTAGCTTCTCCGTTATATAAATAAGCCTCACTAGTGCAAGCTTCTAGATCAAGCACTTACAACATGGCAAGCAAACTTACTGTCCTCCCCCTCTAAGTGAGACATGACTCTCCCAGGGGTGTAAACTTCCCTGGCAATGTGGGATAGAAATCCAGGGAGGAGCTGGGACTAGGCATCAAGGGATTGAGAAAATCTTCTCGACCAAAAGGAGGAAGAGAGAAATGAGATAAAGTGTCAGTGGCCAAGAGATTTCAAACAGAGTCAGAGAGGTTATCCTGGAGGTTTTTCTTATACGTTATACAGATACTCCCTTTTTAGTTTATGGTGTATTAGAGTGGCTAGAGAGAAGTACCTGAAACTGTAGAGCTGTGTTCCAGTAGCCATGTTTCTTGAAGATGATTGTATAACAATACAGCTTTTGAAATGTGACTGTCTGATTAGGAAAACCTTGTGTCTAATGGTCCTTTTATTTAGGGTATGGACAGATGAGTAAAAAATATGGATAAAAAAATAAAGAAATAATGGGGGGAAGGTTAAAATAAATTGAGTAGACTGAAATACTAGTGGTGAACAAGAGGGAAGCGTAAGGGGTATGGTATGTATGAGTTTTTTCTTTTTTCTTTCTTTTCCTGGTGTGATGCAAATGTTAAAAAAAATGATCACGGTGATGAATACACAACTATGTGATCATACTGTGAGCCACTGATTGTACACTGTGTCAAGAATTTTTGTATGTTTGTTAAAGTTTACAATAAAAATATTTAAAAAAAAAAAAGATCAAGGGTTTGGCCTACTGACTTGGGAGTCCTTAATGTTTGAGACAGTATCAGGAGCTCCCCCAGTGGTAATGTTTAATAGTTCCATATTTTTATTCTCAGCCCTCAAGGGACTTTGCCAATACTTTTTAATCATCAGCTCAACACACTGTCATATGTATCCAGGTATTAGCTTAAGCTATACAGAATTACAAGCCCTCATTCCCATTCTGGGCTCCATGTGTTTGGGTTGTTTAAATGAGCTATCAAGACAGACTGATTAGATTAGATTGTGTGCTACAGAAAATTTAGGTTTTGTAAAAAATAAACCTCTCTTCCTTTGGTCACATACAGTAGGTGAAGTTCTAAAATACTGACAATATCATTCTTAACCCTGTTTTCTGATTTAACCTTAGTCTTGACTTGATGGGCTTCTCTCTTTTCTCTAAATGAAGACTGATTTCTTTTTCAATTTCTTTAAAAGCTGTTGTACATAGCAATGCTGACTTTCAGAGCTGAAGAACTTCCATTCTGAGTCTTAGGTGTCACACAGATAGCCAAAGTACTAGGGAGATACCAGGTTATATATATATATACACATATGCATGTATGTAAAGCATAGTGTCACACAATCTAGAAATAATATTTACAGCTCTGGACTAAATGTGACTGCCATATGAGCTTACAATTGAAGCCTTTTCTTATAAGTATTTTCTAAAAGAAACCATACAACATTTGTTCTTTTGTTTCTGGCTTATTTTGTACCACATAATATCCTCAAGGTTCATTCACCTCTTTGCATGCCTCACGATGTTGTTTCTTTCAGTAGCTGCAAAATATTCCATCATCTGTATACACCACAGTTCAGCATTCTACTTCTTAGTTAATGTATACTTCAGCCATCTCCACCCATTGGGCATCAAGTATAATGTCCAAAGTCAACAATCGATGGCTCACATTATCCTCACTTAGTTGTACAATCATCAACACTCTCAGTTTTAGACAATTTTCACTGCTCCAAAGAGAAGAAGATAAACACGCTCACCAAATGGAAAGTTCAAACCTTCCCTTAACTTTTGTCCCTTCCCACCAATCATTTACCTCTGATATTGCTGTGGTACTGTTGATGTCTTCCTGTCAAACACAGCCCATAGCAGATAGGAATACATTTATAACAAGTCTATTTTAAAAAGGGCTAAAATGAATAGCTCCATATCCAGTGAGCAGCCTGCATCACTGTGATTAAACTTTAAAAATTCCAATTAAGTGTCAATGAAATACATTAAGGTTATGGCCCTAAAAAGGAATAACAATGGTATGAAAGCACAAAACTCATTAAGCAATAAAAAGATAAGTTGGTGAGAGGGACAATTAGACTTATCTGACTTGAAAAGCATAGTGTGAACTATTTGGGATGACATAATTGTTTCCCTAATGAGTGAGCACATTTAAATTCTAGGAAGCGACAGAATTAAGTATAGAAATGATTAAGAGAATCAAAACCACAGTTCAAGATTTTAAAGCATGACTGAGCATTAAAATTTACAAATGAAGTTTAAAATGTTTCATTAAACCAGTTTAAATGGGACCCTTAAAAAAGATGTCAGATAAACTCTGGGATCTGTCCTGTAACTACTTATTGAAGAGTGCTTTGAAAATGATTGCTTTGTATATATGTTATACTATACAATAAAAAAGTTAAAAAAAAAAAAAGATGGCAGAGTAAGATTTTAAGTTGAACTTACTTTATAAAATAGGTTTCGAAATTGAAACGTCAATAAACCTAGTTTTAATTTTTAAATTAAAAAAAAAAAACAAAGCAGTCTGTAAAGAACTTCCTGTGTGGCCATGATGGAACAGTTATTCCAAACTAATCATCCTACTGAGAACAAAAATAAAACTAGTTAAAATTTAAGAAGCAACTGTTTCAAGAGATCAGAGAGCAACTAAAGCAGACAGAAAGACCAACATCCTGGAAAGGAGGGAGCAGCATGGAGGCAAATCCAACATTCTATGCCCTTTCCTCCTAAGGCATTTGCCAGTGCTCAGCTGCACATGCATGGGCAAAACTCAGAAACAGCAAGCATAAAGCTGTTGCTAAAAACTAAAAAGCCAAGGAAATATTCCAGCAGTCTTATAACCGAGAAATCAGGATTTAAGAGATGATTTTGATTACTGAATCAATATATAGATATTCCTTTTTGCTTTCTGGTATATATATTAGAGTAGACAGAGGGAAATTCTTGAAACCTCTAAATTGTAATCCAACTGCCATGATATCTGAAATGACTGCAAATGTCCTTATCTTGTGCCTTTGTGACTGTAAGAGCTGTTATGCCCTTTATCTGATCATTTTCTTGTAGGGCAAAGGCCCTAATGCTAAGAAGAATTTGAAGTCAGCAATTAACTAGATTCAGCCCTGGATATTTGTAAATCATATCAGCTAGATTCTATTATTGAATGACAACTTGTCTCCTTCTTTTTGGCTTACACCCTTAGCACTGAAGTGATAAAGCTCTACCTCCCCACCTTTCAATTTAGTTCTCCTATCGAAATGATAAGGACAACACTGTCTCCTTTCCTGCTCTGAACTTGTTATTTGAAATGACCTCATTTCCCCTTGCTAAAATCCTTAAAAACCAAAAAAAAGATAAAACAAATAAAAATTAAAAAAACTTGAACCCCTAAACGCAGGGAAACAGATTTTGGGCCACTATGCCATCTGCTCTCCTATATGTGCCTTTAAAAACTCTTTCTCTTCGAACCTTCGGTGTCTCAGGAAATGGTTATTGAGTGTGTTGGGCAAAAGAATCCATGAACTTTATCCGGTAACAACAACATTTGGAGATGTGAGCCTGCTGAACAGGAGTGGCCCTGGAAAAGCCAAGCTTTTTGGCTGAGACCCCCAATGGCCTCTACCCTGGAAATATTGGCAAACCAGAATTAGACTAATCTATACTCAAAGAGATCAGCTTCTAATCTCTCTGCAAAAGAAAAATTAAATCCACTCTCAGAAAAACAATATTATTATCCTAGTTTTCAATAAAAACTTACCAGGCATGCCAAAAACAGGACCTAATATTCCAAAAAGGAAAACAGAAATAGACTCACAGCCTTTTATCCAGGGTATAGGCAGATGAATTAAAAATATGGACAATAAATAAATAAATAATAGAGGAATAAGGGGTAAAATAAATTGGGTAGATTGAAATACTAGTGGTCACTGGGAGAGGGAGGGGAAGGGGTATGGAATATATAAGTTTTTTCTTTATTCTTTCTATTTCTTTTCCTGGAGAAATGCAAAAGTTCTAAAAATGACCATGGTGATGAATACAGAACTTTGCAATGATATTGTGAGCCACAGATTTTACACCATGTACAGACTGTACATGTGTGAAGATTTGTTAATAAAAATATTTTTAAAAAAACAGAACCACAGATAATTCAGATATTGAAGTTATTAGACACTGACATGAAAATAATTGGCTAATATATTCAGGAAAATAAATGAAAAGATACAAGGCATCACAAAAGAATCTATAAGAAAACAACCTATTGTCAAAATTAAGATGTTACTTGGGTTTAACAGCAGATTACATACAGGAGAAAAGAAAACAGTGAACAAGAAGATTATGTAGAAAAAAATCCAGATTGAAGAAAGGATGAAAATGAATTACCACTATGAAAAGAAAAAAGTCCAAATCAAAAAGGATGGAAACTGTATAAAAGAGCAAAAGAAACATACAGGAAATGCTGAAAAAGGTTAAACAGTCATGCCACTGGAGACATGAGAAAGGAAGAAAATTGTATCTGGATTAATATTTGAAGAAATACTGGCCAAGAATTTTCCAAAACTGACAAAAACTATCAAATCATGGTTTGAAGAATCTCTTAGAAACACCAAGAAAGCTACACCTAGGCATATCACAGTAAAACTACTAAAAACCAAAATAATCTCTGAGTAATTGCCTCTGTACTACCCCCACTTCCCTACCCTTACCACCCTCCCCCACACACCGTTCTACTGTTATCACATTTACACTCTATTCATTCTGGAAACTGCTAAAGGAGAAAAACATTTAAAGGTTGGCACGTGGGAAATTAAAGATAAATAGCTGAGTCTTTAATCTGGAAACACAATGAATGGTAATAATTAGCCAAAATTCTATTCTCTTGAAGCAATGAAAGAGAAGGCACAAGTAATCTATGGACCTAACACCTTTATTTTATAAACTTAACCCATATCTCCATGCCTTTCAGAAACCAAAATACGCCAATCCCAACACCAGCACTCACTGCTACCACCATCTCCATTTGATGTTCTCACCTTGAGCCACTGAGGACACTTTTTAACCCTTTCTCAAGACTCATTAAACATAACATTTTGCTTGAATTTAAACAGTTTGCTGATTCAAAGTGGAAAATTTCAGGGAATTTTTGTGAGATTATCATACTAATAAAAGGCATCTGGAACTAAGGTACCAAAGAAAGATCATCTGTGCCCATGTTGTAAGTACAATTTTATATGTGTGTGCAGAGTCTGCCTTCACTGTTGATAAGACATCTAAGATCATAATCTGCATGGCCTAGAAGCTCCTTGCCTCTTCCCTAGATTCTAAATAGCTTCCTCAGGGAAACAGTAAGGCCTTGGTAATTAAGGAGTCACAAGCCACTGACAGATATAACAAGACTGAGGGGCGGTATATACCAAGATTCCTTTCCACTTCCTACCTGTACTTTTTCTGGTGGTCTACATGTATCATCCCTCCTCTCTGAACCCATTTCTTATGACTTTCTAAATAATGAAGCCATTTTTTTTGAAAAGTTTAAACATTTTTCTTCAATATGGACTAGGATATGTATTATAAAATGATGACCTATATTTAAAGTATTATGTTTCTCAATTTTTTCACTCTTTACTGCCCACTCTAAACAGAGTGCATAATACAATAAAGATAACATATAGATAAGAAAAGTACATAGATTCTAAAGTCCTCAGCCAGGGCAGGCTTACTTCAAGTGTTCTGGGCCCTCCACTTCTTTTCCCATAAACATAAACTATAAGGAGCGTTCATTGGGCCTGGTAGTTAATGGGACACTGTATAAACAAGTACCTCTTCAAACTATTTGCTGAGGTGAAGGCCCTGAGATTACAATCCTGATAAGGGGTCAGGGTTCTCAACTCACTGTCAGGTGAGTGTCACAAAAAAATTATCAACAGCACAGAAAGAGCAGTGGCTTAATACTGAATACTCTTGTTAGGGGCCATTTAGGCAGCTATTGCAGAAAATCAGACGTACATGTTTGGACAAAGGGGATAAGGCCTGGGTAAGGGTGGAGGGATATCGAAAGATCAAGGACTCAGTTATGAACAAGCTATGTTTTAGATGCCTGTGAGACAGGTGAGAGGGCTATCATTTGTTAAAAACTAAGAAGTATAAATGAGGTTTTCTTGATGACAAACTCCACTTCTGGTCCACATTATGTAATAATGTGTCGCTCTTCATTTTTATAAATGAGACCCATGTTGGATGGAGCATTCAAGTGTGAACAGTTTTCTGAGCAGCATGGATGAATTTAAATTGTTAAATTTTTTTATTGTAATAACATATATAGAATATAAAATTCCCCACTGGAACCACTTACAAGTATACAACTCAAAGGTATTAACTGCATTCACACTGCAGTGCTACCATCACCAGCATCTATTACTAACATGTTATACACAATTTTCAAGTTTAATATTTTCCCAACTATAGAGAATTTCAAAATCCATACAGAAGATCCCCCTGAATCCTTGGCCTTCCCCATTATCTCAGGGATGCACTCTCCCAGCTTGTTATTGTAAATAACTACCCCCTGTTCCTGCCCCCTCCCCCAGGCTCCTATCTTTCCAGATCATTCCCTCTGATAATCAGAGGTCAACTCCCCAGGGACTCTTCCCTGCTCCAGACTCAACTTAACCCTCTATTTATGCTCTAATGACTCAGCACATAAGTACTGAGTCCTTGTGGCTAACTCAAGGACATCTTCTCCCCAGCAATTTTGCACCACCCCTCACTTTTTTTCTCCTGCATCAATTTCCTTTCTCTATTGGTTATAAAAATTCAGAGATTCTTCTCATAAAAATAAAAAAAGACATTTCCATCCAACTGCTGTCCATTGCTCCTCCATTGGTCCCCAATTCCTTCCCTCCCGTTCCCCCTTAAACTTGCTCCGACGAGATTCTCATCCCACCCCATCATTAAATCAAGACTGCTCTTGACAAAAGCACTGATCTCCAGAGACACATCCAATGGCCAATTCTTTTTTTATTGATGCATACTTCACAAACCATAAAGTTCACCCTTTTAAAGTACATACAGTTCAGTGGTTTTTAGTATATTAATAATCAATTTTTAGCTCTCCTCTTACCAAACCATTGGCAACACTGACAGAATTGTATATTCCCTCCCTGAAACACTTTTTTTTACTATGATTTCAACACATAAGATCAGGTAGTTCAGTTTGGGACACATCCAAGTTTGAGATGCTTTTTAGACATTAATATCTAAATTGCATTAAAGTAGCTATCAAATGGATGTACTAGTCTAGAGTTGAGGGGAGAGGTCCCGATGGAAACACATAAGACATATTCACAGGTGCTGTAAAAGTCCTGAGGCTGGGGTATTGTAGATAGATTAATGCAAGGACTAAGCTCTGAGGCTGTTTAAACTCCTGGAAATTGGGAAACAACAGCAAGAGATAACTTGACAAAGATAAATATTAATAATTTATATTTTCAAAATTTTGACTGATGACAAATCCTAAACTCAATATATTAATAAATGGTTGCAGTTCACAGAAAACAGCTTAATTATCCTGTTTCAATGCAAAACATTCTTCCAGCCAGGAATGCTGTTTCCCACCCTAACTCCTACACAGCAGTCAGGAATTCATCTGATAATTGAGAGAGAGTCCCACTGCTCCAGGAGCACACACACGTCCTAGGGAAGAGGGGAAGTTTATCAGTATCCATCACATTCCAGAGAAGATGGATGCCTCTATTTGGAGGAGGCAAGAAGGAGGAAGTTGTTCCAATGTAAAGTCCTTACATTGAAAGATATTATGTGGAGTGTGGCTCATTACACTGGAATTTAGGTTTTGAGAGGTTGAGGCTAGACCAACTCTGCAAGTGAAATCATTACCCTCCCCAGAACATGGGACTTGACATCCAGGGGTGAAAATCTCCCTGATAATGTAGGACATGACTGCCAGGGATGAGTCTGGCCCTAGCACAGTGGGATCGACAATGCCTTCCTGACCAATGGGGGAAAGAAATATAATAAGGTATCAGTGGCTGAGAGACAAAAAGAATTAAGAAGATACTCTGGAGGCTACTCTTACTCAAGCCTCAGCTACAAATTGCTGAAGTTGCTAAACCCCAACCAAAATCATTCCTGCTAACCCTAAAGAACACCTAGGGCTTTATCTTAGATTCTACAAAGGCACCATGCATTATTACTTTCCAGAAACCTACAACCTCCAGATGGGTTCCTAGGCCAGATAAGTCCTAAAACCCAGAGGAACCAGCCTCTCCAGAGCAGCAACTAGTTCCATCCTCACATCCCAGATTATCAACTGCCCCTTCCAACATGAAAAAGCTAGAATGGACATAGCTCAAATACCCCTAAAGAGTTTATTCCTAAGCACTAAGCAGGAGATCAGATAGCCTACTGGCTATCAGATGTCCTACTGGCTATCTGATGGTGGAGTTAAACAGAGAAGTTAGGGTTTAACAAATGAGTATGATTGCTGAATCATTATATTGATATTTCTTTTGGTCTCCAGTGTCTTGGAGCAGTTAGAAGTAAAAACTTAAAATTGGGGAACTATATAACCCATACCAAACTCTGAAATCTGTTCTACAACTAATTGTTGCAGTGCGCTTTGAAATTTATTGCTTTTTTGTATATATGTTATTTTCCACCATAAAAAAAAAATGAGGCTAGAAAGGTAATTAAAATACAAAGACTTAAAGGGTGGTTTGTTCCTGGAGGCTCTGGAGCCTTGAAGGACTGCAAGTGTCCTTCTCTGCCCTCTCCTCTTTTACTCTCTCACTATGCTCACCGGATAACTCCCAGCACTGAGGAGATGCTCAGTAAGGCCAATGAGGAATCTGTAGCAAATTAATCACTTTATGGCAAAGGTACAGCATATCACCAAAAAATTATGTTTTGGTATCTGACCCTTCCTATGTAATGGCACCTCTCATTCACAGTTCAGCCCTTCTTTTTTATTTACCGGTAATGTTTATTGGAAACATGTCAAAAGTAAATAGTATTGTAAACAGTAGAATTCAGCACTTTTTAAAACAGTCTATGACTTTTGAAAAAGTATAGTCATGAAACTATCGCTGCAGCAAGATAGAAACCATTCCCATCACTTCAACCTCCTCTCCACACCCTACCCCATGCCTTTGCAATCAAAGCCTCTTGACAATCACTGATGTTTTCCATTTCTGTAGTTTTACAACTTAATCCTCCCTTTAAATAGATAACAAACGCACATAAATACTCCAAATGCCCATTATTTTTCCTTTTACATTCCCACACAGTTTTGCCAAAATCATTTTTGATCCATGATGAAAACGGAAATTTTATTCTAGAAAACCTTTAGTCAAGTTGTGACTAGATCAGGACCAAATGCAATGAACATATGTGTTACATTTTAAAGTTTCTTAATCTTATTTGCAACTTGGTAAGCAGTTTCCCAGAGGAAATGAGATATTCAGTTCTTAAAGGAGCCCACAAGACCTTGGATTCCTCCTGCCCTTAAATTTACTAGTTATGTAATCCTGAGGGACATGCTTAACCTCTTCAAGCCTATTTCTCAATCTGTAAAATTCACTGAACAAATTTACTAGGGTTATATTATATGGCAGGCACTTGAAACAGGAGTGCACAAAACAACAGATAAACATCCCTGCATTCAACAAGGTTACAGATGTTCAGTGTTCTGCCAGGAAAATTAAGTGACAGGGAAAGGTTAGTCAGAGAAGGCCTTTCCAATGAGACCTTTGAGCAAAAACCTAAGGGTGGCTATAACTGGAGAAGGCACATTTCAAGTCCAAGTGCTAATTTGGAAACTGAAAGGAGGCCAAGGGAGCTGAAGCAGAGAGAGGGAGGGCAGGAGTCTAAGAAACAAGGTCAGAGATTAAGGCCAATGCAGGTAGTGCCTAACACTGACCACTGAAAGGACAGTGGCCTGACTCTATTGAGACTGTTTTGAGTGGAGGAATGACATATCTGTTACTCCTTTAAATTTGTTTAAATAGATCACTTTGACACTGGTGAGGAGAAAGGTTGGAGACCACTTAAGAGGACACAGTAATAATCCAAGAGTTAAGAAATAACAAATGATTATCATCTATACTTACTATAATGATCGTTATTCTAGCTAGTCCCAGCCCTTCCTTATACTTGTTATTGTGATGTTTACTACTCCACCTTCCCTTATCTGAATCTATAAAAAACCCTAAACTCCTTAGACTCTGGGTCACAAAATCTGGGGCCAGTAGGCTATCTGATCTTCTGCTTAGTGCTTAGGAATAAACTCTTTCACTCACTGAACCCCTGGTGTCATAGATTGGCTGTTAGGAACATATGGCAGAGGACCTTGCATTCAGTTCAGTATCAGAGAGAGTCCCCCTTTAGCTATGAGAACTGCTTGAAGCCTTATTTATCTCTGTACATGTTAGGCCTGGAGGACAGGACCTCTTCCCCCCAGGATGTGACCTACCCCTGGCAAATATTTCAGAAAGCCTCTCCCAATTCATGCCAGCCCACATCTCGTTCACCCTCCAGCAGCTGCCCTCTTGTGATAACCTCCCATTACTCAACTTCCATCTTCCTGTAGATGCATTCTTGCAGTAAACACCCTTACTCAACCTCTACCCTCTGGCAGATGCATTCGTGCAGTAAACTACTCTTACTCAGTATCTGCCCTCTAACAGCTACGACCCTGCATAACTAAGGCAGCATTTAAATTTTAAACTTTACCATTGGGAAGCTGCCAACTCCTAACTTAGCCGTCTGTTTCTGAACACTAGCCAATAAGAATATACCTAACCCTTGGCCCCAACTCCCTAATCCCAAGCCATAAAAACCCTATTTCCTGCCACCTTGGTCGTTTTTCCGTCTCTTGAGAAACTGCCTGGGCAGCTTTGTTTCTTCTGGAAATAAAATTTTGCTGGAACTTCACCTCATCTTTGGTGACTTTGCTGAGTTTGCCTTTCATTTGGTGCCAAAACCTGGGACTCAGGGCAAAGCAACTCCCAATCCCCTAGCTTTGCAACCTGGAAAGCAGCGGGCAGCGGCAGCTCATACCAGGCTTACTCCCAGATCCTGGTCAGTGTGTCCTGGGTGCAAACCCCTCTGAGCCTCTACCAGTAAGTAGTCTGTGAGGCAAGGGACTCTCAACTCACTCTGCCTTGCAACTAGGGAAGCAGCAGACGGTGGCAGCTCATCCTGGGTGTGCTGGTTTGAAAGGATGTATGTACCCTAGAAAAGCCATGTTTTAATCCTAATCCCATTTTGTAAAGGCAGTCGCTTCTTCTAATCCCTATTTAGTACTGTACATTTGAAATTATAATTAGATCATCTCGCTGGAGATGTGACTCAATCAAGAGTGGCTGTTAAACTGGATTAGGCAGAGACATATCTCCACCCACTCATTCCAGTGGGGCTTGTTTAGTTTACTGGAATCCTATAAAAGAAGAAACATTTTGGAGAAAGTGGGAGATTCAGAGAGAGCAGAGAACAACAGAGACACAAGAAAGCCACAACAGAGAATGCCACAGAACCACAAAGCAGACAGTCGCCCAGCTGGTAACTTTCCAAATGAGAAACAAACCCTGACTGTGCTTGCCATGTTTCTTTTCAGACAAGAGAGAAACCCTGAACTTCATCGGCCTTCTTGAATCAAGGTATCTTTACCTGGGTGCCTTAGATTGGACATTTCTATAGACTTGCTTTAACTGGGACATTTTCTCAGCCTCAGAATTATAAACTTGTAACTTATTAAATTCCCCTTTTTTAAAAGCCGGTCCATTTCTGGTATATCGCATTCTGGCAGCTAGCAAACTAGAATACTGGGCTTAGTCTCCAGTTCTGGCAGTCCAGTCAGGAACAAAATCCCAAAGTACCCCTCCAGACTCACCCTGCAACTCCACCTCTGACAACAGCTATGCCACCTGTGAAGGAAGTAGAACTTCATTCACCCCAGCTCATCAAACTGAGGGAACCAAAATCTTAAGTTCACCCTGTCTACCCCTGTCACCATCCAGTCCCTATCCAGCCATCGGACTCTCGTCTGTTCTCAAAAGCCCTGGGATTGGGCTCTGATGCAGCTCCAGCAATCCCTCTGGATAAGGGTGTGGTTAGTCTCTAGATCGAACCTGAGACACTGGCTTCTCTCTAAGAGACCTCTCTGATCTATCTAGTTCCTTCCAAGCTTGGGTGCCAAGATCTAGGGGGAAGACCTTTGCCTGGTTTCTTTTAAGTTGGGAAATGCCTGACTGTAAGAAAATCTTTCTCTTCCCTTATGTGGATGACATGGGTGTGGGGCACTCCCTTTCCTCAATGGTCACCCCCCCTCCCCAGGGAGTCTACTTAAACAATACAAAACGTTAGGTTGCTGAGACCAAATTCAACCGAAGCATCATATTTTCTATTGCAATATTGCCTGGCCACCATATAAACTAGACAACAATTCACAGTGGCCAGAAAAATGCGGTGAAGCTCCGTATCTTCAGGCCCTCTTTTCTCTTTGCTTTTGTCCCTCTCTTTCTGCATTTCCTGCTCAACCTACCACACCCCATAGCCTGCCCCCACCTCCCCCCATCTCCACCCTGTGGAACACCCATCCAACGCTGGACACAAATTATAGTGGGGTGAGTTAAGGATTCTTCCAACGAAGGATCCTGCTCTCTCTCTCTCCTTCTCCATTGTCCAGGACAACCTGCCGAAAATCCTAGCACTAGGTCAGTGATCCTCATCATCCCTGAGGGCCACGGCAGGCAGAATGCCTGCGTCCTTGTGGAAAAACCCCTCGGCTCTAGAGTCATCTGGTTCCAAGCGCAGCTCACCTTAAAATTCCTTCGTCTCACCCATACCATCTAAAATGGGGAACTCAATCTCCCCCCCTCCAAAACACACACCTTTAAGTTGTCTCCTCCATAACCTTAAAGCTCTGTATCCAGAGGGAGACATCAGACCCCAAAGCTCATCTTCTATTTGACCTCTGTGTGGCAGTGATACAAACTGGATAATGAAACTCAATAGCCGGAAAATGGCACTTCCAATTTTCAAATTCTCCGAGACTTAGAGAACTTCATCCAGTGCAGTGGCCTGGATGTCTGAAATTCCTTATGTTCAAGCTTTCTTTTACCTTTGTCACCTTTCCTCTCTTTGCCAATCCTGTTCCTCTTACCAAATTCTTCTCACATCAAAAGCCCTCTCAAAAACCGTCCTCTTCCTGTCTCCCCTCCCCTAAATCCTCTGAAAATTTTGACTTTGATCCATCGGATTGTGCTTCCCCTGCATCTCCTTCCTACATACTCCACCTCATCTCAGAACTCTCCCTCCACCCCCACTGCCTCCTTCCCATCTGCAAGTCCACTTCCCACACCACCTTTCTCCCCTCCTCACACCTGCTCCTGAGGACACACCCGCCCCCTGCCTCCTCACTTTCCCCTGCTCTGTCCACACAAAAGCAGATCCTCCCACTTCTTAACTCTGCACCAACACTGGCTTCCCTCTTACCCTTCCTGGAAGTAGCGGGAGCTGAAGGAATAGTTGAAGTATGCATTCTTTTTCACTCTCTTATTTAATTAAAATAGAAAACTGACTAGGATCATCCTCTGAAAACCTTGCCCCATATATTAAAAGAATCCTAACACCTTACCCTCTCCTACAATCTCACCTCTCAGGCATGAATAGATCAATGGAGTTGGAGTCTCTCCTCAATTACACTAACTTAGACCCTGAATCAAACTCTACCCACTGTCCCTACAGACTCACTTCATCACACAACCTTATCCCAATAACAAGAAAAGTTACAAAAACTAGAGAATGTTCCTTAAACCCTTCAAAAAGATCTTTAAGATCTTTAACAACAGAGAGGAGGAAGCCAAATTAGAAAAACACGAATGAAATCAGGCCAAAGCCTCCCTCCTATCTGCTGCTCTCAGGTTCGAATCTCAGAAGCCTAAACTCTCTTCTGCTCTTTAGCTGCCCCCAGACCCTGTTTCAAATGTAGAAAAGATGGGCATTGGGCACATTCCTGCCCTGATCCTAAGCCCACACTGGGACCTTGCCCAGTGTGTCATCGTGACAGTCACTGGACATCAGACTGTCCTGACAGAGATCCCCCCCGGGACCATGCCTGGTGTGCTGCTGTAAGGATCACTGGAAGTCAAGCTGTCCTGAAAACCCTGCTTCCAGGAAAGTTCCTCCAGCACACCCTACAGACCCAGAGCCAGGACACAGAACACTGACGGGTCCCTGGTTCGAAATGGCCCCACATCTCCATCAGTAAGTCTGAACCAAGGGTCATTATCAACGTTTGAGGTAAGCTATCTCCTTTTTAGTTGATGCGGGGCCACATATTCGGTTCTCCTTAAACAGTCAGGGACTTTATCTACTTTCTCAATCTCTATGGTTGACGGCATCTTCTCTTCCCCTCTAATTACTGAACCAATCATGTGCGCAATAGAAGATCACACATTGTCCTGTGACATTTTATCCAAACTTCACTCTTCCATTTCTCTGCTGAAATCATCTCTCTATTTCCTCACCTTCCAGAACCTTAAAACAACAGCTCCTAACATTCCTGCTGGGCAAATTCCTTCAAGGCACCTCCCAAGATGGCCAGTGGCAGCAAATCCAGTCTTTATTTTATCCCTTAACTCTACTTAAACCATGGCACTGATCTCCCTGTTATTTCAACCAACTCTTCCTCTTACTATCTCACTCTTCCTCACATTAAATACCCTAAAAAACCCTTACCATCCTCTCACAGGAACCATCCAGACTTATAATCAAACTGAACTGTTTGGTCTGGGAACCCAATCTGGATTATTATTGTTTCTTCTCTTACCCTCATTACTCCCCTCCATGTGTAAATATAGTGTATGGTGGAACCCAAGCATGCAACTTCTTTACCCACCCACATTTATATCTTATCTCCTCTGGACCTTCAACAGCTCTGACACTCACAGGTACTGGTTTTTATTTCTTATGAGGTAACACTGCGAACTTAGTATATCCTCGGGTATGGACAGGAAACTGTACCATAGTATTCATCATTCCTAACACCATCTTAAAACCTGAAGAAATGGCCTCTTCTGGGCAAATACCCTAATTTATTAGGTTCCTTTCTTAAAACGTCACTCCAACCCCCAAAACAGGAAAGAAAAACAAAGCATTTCTTAGAAGATCCAGAGTTGGATTTCATGCTCATGACATTCTTATTACAGAAAAACCTGGCACAGGACACACCATCTTTTGTAGCCTGTTTTGATTTGCAGGAATCCCATTATTAGAACGGTCAATTTTAAATATCTCCTTCACATTACAACTATCCTGGAATACAAATGTACAGGCTACTGATAACCAATAATAGGAAATAAATAGCCTAGCTTCAGTTGTTATACAAAACAGGAGAGCATTAGATGTCCTCACTGCTATTGCAGGAAGCACCTGTGCAATCATAAATGAAGCCTGTTGTTTTTATGTTACAAAACTGGACAAGTAGAAGAAAATCTTAAAATCTTAAAAAGAAAACACAGAAATCATTCAATAGGCCCAGGATGCTAATTTTGGGACCCAATCATAGCTATTTTCATTTTTCTCCCATTTCACTTCACCACTAAAATCATCCCTGGCATCCCTTATAACACCATTACTGCTGTTTTTCTTGGTTCTTCTCTTTGGCTCTTGTCCCTTACAGCTCCTCTCCCAGTTCATATCCTGAGTCATCTGGTCAATAACTCAAGAATACGTGAATGATGTCTCCCAATACAAGAAGGAGCAGAAACAACTTTTTCTCTTGTCCCATGGCACCTCCGGTTACCCCCAATTTTTTCCCTTAGGACAACTACACCCCATTTCAGTTGGAAGCAGTTTCAGAAAACAGACCATAGCCCCATTTCCACTATTACCAAAAAGATAAGAATGTTAGGCCTGGAAGACAGGACCCTGCCCCCCAGGATGTGACCTACCCTTGGCAAATATTTCAGAAAGCCTCACCCCAATTCATGCCAGCCCACATCTCCTTGACCCTCCAGCAGTTGCCCTCTTGTGATAACCTCCCATTATTCAACCTTCACCTCTGGCAGATGTATTTTTGCAGTAAACACCCTTACTCAATATCTGCCCTCCGACAGTTACAACCCTGCATAACTAAGGTAGCACTTTTTTTCTTTTTCTTTTTTTTAACTTTTTTTTATTGTATAATATAATGCAAAGACAGAAAAAAAAAGCCATAGTTTTCAAAGCACTCTTCAACAGGTAGTTATAGAAGAGAGCCCAGAGTTTGTCAAGGGCTACGATACCATCCTCTCAGATTTTTCCTTTTAGTTGCTCCAGAATATAGGAGGCTAGAAGGAATAAATTTTTTTTTATCATCACAATCAACCTTTTTTTAAAATTTTTTGTGAAAAATAACACATATATAAAAAAGCAATAAATTTCAAAGCACAGCACAACAATTAGTTGTAGAACAGATTTCAGAGTTTGGTATGGGTTACAATTTCACAATTTTAGATTTTTACTTCTAACTGCTCTAAGATACTGGAGAACTAAAATAAATATCAATTTAATGATTCAGCAATCCTATTCATTTGTTAAACCCTACCTTCTCTGTATAACTCCACCAACATCCTTAATCTATCCTACTCTTTAGGGGAGGCAGAGTTTAAATTTTGAACTTTACCAATGGAAAGCACCAACTCCTAACTTAGCCCTCTATTTCTGAAAACTAGCCAATAAGAACCCGCCTAACTCTTGCCCCCAACTCCCTAATCCCAAACCATAAAAACCCTATCCCTTGCCACCTGGGGCAGCTATTTCTCCCTCTCTTGAAATGCTGCCTGAGTGGCTGTTTCTTCTTGAAATAACACTTTGCCTGAACTTCTTCACCTTGTCTTTGATGAGTTGCCGAGTTTGTCTTTCAGTACGTTCTGCCCATACGACATCACCAGACACAAGATCAGCACTGGGAAACTATATAAAGACAAAAACAGCACAAGTTTTGGGGGAAAAGGTGCATTAGGATGCCAGGAGTATACCTTCTTGTCCACCAGAAGGTAGGGGTAGGGGCTGGGGGAGGGATGGATGGGTGGGGCAGGGCACAGGACTCCAGGAAGCAGGAGGCACCTTATTCCCACAGCAAAGTCACAGTCAATGGAAGTTTTAAAATGATTCAAACTATTTAACCTGGTCCAAAACAACCCCAACTCCCCACTTCTCCCTCTCTGTCCAGTCATGGGAAAACAACAGCAAGTTTAAATAGATGAAATGGCAAGTATAAAAAATGTAACACAATGGGTTTTCAATCCACAGGAACCGAAGAAAAACTCCATTTATATGTGAGAGGGAATTGATTCAGAGAAATCCCTATGAATTTAGGTAAAAGATACTTGTGAAGAAGACAGATCCTGGGTAGGGGCTGGAGGTGGGGAGGAACCCTTGTAGGAGGCATCACTCTTCTCTCCCCGACCCCTACCCCCACCCCGGGCACTGTTCATCCCACCAAACTGACACTGTGGGGAGATAAGCAACAGGAAGAGTGGGATACAAAAATTTTAGAATCCTGAGGCAACAAGGGGGGAGACAGGAGAAGCAGGCAAAAGTCAAGTTGAGTTTTAAGTCATAAGTTGCCCAAAACTACACAGCACTGGAACTCAGTTCCTCTTCACGAGTATAATACATGGCTGCTACATGAAGATCATAATTACCCTTCGATGCTAAGAATTTACTTATCATTAGGAAGTCAGAGTTGCTACAGCAGTACTGCTTCTCAAAATTGACAGAGACTTAGTCAGAAGAATATTTTATGCCATGATCCAAAGGTATAAAAGTATATGTGTTCACACACACACACTACTGTATCTCACAAAATCATTTTTAAAACGATTAGGTGAATCATAACTCAAGACAACTTGATTTCTACCTGTTTCTCCTGCTTTCCTCTTGGGACCATAGGCTTCCAAAATTCTCTAATCTCATCTCTTCCTATAGTCCATCTCCCCACAGTCCTGGTTAAGAAACTAGCTTAGCAGTTTTCAAGTTAGTGCCTTGGCAGGGGCTGGGAAAAGGGCATAATTATTACAATGATTTTGCAAAGTCTCTGCCCAAGATGACATAGATCAGGGTGAAGGGAAACCTCATAAGTAATCCTGAGGACTCACTGCACATCTCAAAGATATGACCCATGCAAATCTCCCCTTCACATATATTCACCCATTAGGATGGGGGTTAACTAAGTTAATAATACGTTCCTGGTTTCTTATCAGAGCCTAACAAACAAAAGCTCATGTATTCATCTATCCATAGGTTACTGAATCCAAATTGGCAACTACAATCAGGTCCTCTATAGTGTCTGAAATTTAAGGTATGAGTCTGTAGAGATGCATTTTCTAGACCACAAATTTATTAAACTTAAAAAGTTCAAAGTAACCACAATAGCATGCCTAGTGCCCAGATCTTGGTTTCTCCAATAAAAGGAACCAGATCCCATGCGGGAGACCCAGGTTCGGTTCCTGGCCCATGCACTTCCCACAAACAAACAAGCAAACAAAAAACTCAACAAATGGTGCTATAACAATGGGATATTCACAGGAAAAAAGAATGAAATGTGACCCTGGCCATATGGCATACAAAGAAAAAAAGGAACCAGAGCTTCGTGAAGAAATAACTCTAGATACTGGAGTTAGGGCAGGGGAAATACAAGATGAGCCTGTAAATTTTTGCTCTTTTGGTGCCAGAATGTAAAGAAATGCTCAAAAAAAAAACGATGCGGTTATGTTAAAAGGGCACAAAGGCCAACCTGAAAGAGCTCCCAATGGCCAAAAGTAGAACAATTTGGACAAGAAATTAAGTAACAATAGTATTGGACTATAGCCCACAGAATAAAATAAAAATCCATGAGTTTACACCAACAAATAATTGAATAAATAAATGGGAAAGAAAGGACAGCTTGTCCTTAAAGAAGAACTCTAATTAATAAATGGAAAAGGAATGTGAGAATTTTTTAAAAGTCATCATTAGAACTACATAGTATAAAGTACAAGTTCCATCAATGGGTGCTAAAATTAGTGGATACAAGTTTATGAAGAAACAGGATATTGCATTATCAAAGTTTCTCCCCCAGATTATCTAATTATAAAGGGGAAAACTGTAACTTTACGCTGAGACCTGACAAACACCTTAACTAAGGTTAACATTACCAGATGTTAAGATATGTTGACTTCATGTACTCCTGAGAAGGGCACATCACTTTCGTGGAATTTTTGCCCAAAATGTATAACCTCAATCTAATCCTGAAAAAACATCAAACAAATAAAAATTGAGGCGCCTTCTACAAAATAACTGACTGGTATTTTTCAACAGTGTCAAGGCCTACCTTTGCAAAGGACAGGCTAAGGCTACTTAAAATTAGGTCTAAGAGTTCTCCCAGAGAACCTCTTTTGTTGTTCAGATGTGGCCTCTCTCTCTCTCAGCCAACACAGCAAGAGAACTCACTGCTCCTTCCCCTCTCTACATAGGACATGACTCCCAGGGGTGTAAACCTCCCTAGCAATGTGGGACAGAAAACCTAGGATGAGCTGTGACTCAGCATCAAGGAATTGACAAAACATTCTCGATCGAAATGGGGAAGAGAGGAATGAGACAAACCAAAGTGTTCATGGCTGAGAGATTTCAAACAGAGTCAAGAGGTTATCCTGGAGGTCATTCTTATGCATTATGTAGTTTTAGTTTATGGTGCATTAGAGCGGCTAGAAGGAAGTATCTGAAACTGTAGTGCTGTGTTCCAGTAGCTTTGATTCTTGAAGATGATTGTATAGTGATACAGCTTTTGCAATGTGACTGTGAGGTTGTGAAAACCTTGTGTCCAACGCTTCTTTTATCTATGGAATGGACAGATGAGTAAAAAATATGGATAGAAAAAAAACAAATAATAGGGAGAACAAAAGTTAAAATAAATTGAGTAGATTGAAATACTAGTGGTCAATGAAAGGGAGTGGTAAAGGGTATGGCATGTATGAGTCTGGTTTTGTTTTTTTTCTTTTTTCTTTCTTTTGTTGGACAGATGCAAATATTAAAAAAAAATGATCATGGTAATGAATACACAACTATGTGACGATATTGTGAGCCACTGATTGTAATCATGCCAAGAATGTATGTTTGAGGGAGGAGCCAAGACGGCGGCTTAGCAAGGTGTGGGATTTAGTTTGTTCTCCAGAACAGAACAGTTCCTGGGGCCACATCAGTGACCAGACACACAGCATATCCCAGTCTAGACCAGCTGGACAGGCTGCGAGCCCCCCCAGAAGCATGAGTTCCCCAAGCCACTGTGGCGGTGCCCCTCCCCCACAGGTTGCTTCCCAGAGGGGAAAGGAAAGAGACTTCACCAGCAGCGGGGGCTGAGTGCAACTAAGCTTCAAGTGTGGAATTAATTCACAAATTCTGACTACTAAAAATAGGCCCCCAGGTCAGGTGAACCTGGTCAAAGCAAAGGTTGTTCATTTTTGCCCCAGTGCTAAGGGGGCAGGGCTGATGGAACAAGAAAAAAAAAGAAAACACAGAGGTTTTTGTGGCTGTGTTTCTACAGAGGCTTGGCTGCCCTTGGATACAGGGGCAGGACTCCTCAGGCTGCAACTGCCCCAGGCAGAGGCAGAAACAAGCTCGTTTGAGGGCTTATCTGGAGCCTGTGCCTTTCCCAGGGGAGGGGTGAGGCCCAACTCAGGTGGACTCCCTCCCTTAAGGAATTCAAACCCCAGGGCTTGGTAATTTGGAGCCATTAACACCAGCCTACAACCTCTCCTCTGTCTCCACCACACCGCCACCAGGGAGAGTCCACCAAAGTTAAAGGTACCACATCATCTTATGCTGGAGGGACCTGCAGGCCAACAAGCACCACATACTAGCAGGATAAGAAAAACAAAGCACAGAGACATCACAGGAAAGTCGGTCAACCTGATGGGTCTCACCCTCAGGGAAAACTGACGCAGGTGACTCTTTCCTCCTGACAGGAGGCCAATGTGGTCTGGGAAAATCTGGCTAGGGTCTATCATACCTAAGTAGACCCTCCTAAGGGTGGGGGGGAAAAGGCTCCATACAGGCAGGGCAAGAAACAAGAAAACAAAAACTGAAAAATTCTCCTCTGTTAAACAAAACCTAAGCTAGTGGTCCAGAAAAAGTTGAACTGAATATCAAAGAACAGACAGACAACAAATTCATCCAGCAAGAAAACTCTAGGTAAAATAAGTGAAAACAATCTCCAGAATAAACTAATTAAGGCAATTAAATGCCTAGACACCAGCAAAACATAACAAATCACACTAGGAAAATTGAAGCTATGGCCCAGTCAAAGGAACAAACCAACAATTCAAATGAGATACAGGAGTTGAAACAATTAATTCAGAATGTACAAACAGACATGGAAAATCTCATCAAAAATCAAATCAGTGAATTGAGGGAGGATATAAACAAGGCAAGGAATGAACAAAAAGAAGAAATCAAAAGTCTGAAGAAACAAATCACAGAACTTATGAAATGAAAGGCACAGTAGAAGAGATGAAAAAAACAATGGAAACCTACAATGTTAGATTTCAAGAGGCAGAAGATAGGATTAGTGAACTGGAGGACAGAACATCTGAAATCCAACAAGCAAAAGAAAATATATGGGAAAAAATGGAAAAATATGAGCAAGGACTCAGGGAATTGAATGACAATATGAAGCGCATGAATATATGTGTCATGGGTGTCCCAGAAGGAGAAGAGAAGGGAAAAGGAGGAAGAAAAACTAATGGAGGAAATTATCACTGAAAATTTCCCAACTCTTATGAAAGACCTAAAATTACAGATCTAAGAAGTGCAGCGTACCCCAAAGAGAAAAGATCCAAATAGATGTACTTCAAGACACTTACTAATCAGAATGTCAGAGGTCAAAGAGAAAGAATCTTGAAAGCAGCAGGAGAAAAGCAATCCATCACATACAAGGGAAGCCCAATAAGACTACGTGTAGATTTCTCAGCAGAAACCATACAGGCAAGAAGACAGTGGGATGATATATTTAAATTACTAAAAGAGAAAAACTACCAACCAAGAATTCTATATCCAGCAAAATTGTCCTTCAAAAATGAAGGGGAAATTAAAACATTTTCAGACAAAAAATTACTGAGAGAGTTTGTGACCAAGAGATGGGCTCTGCAAGAAATACTAAAGGCAGCACTAGAGGCAGAAATGAAAAGACAGAAGAGAGAGTTGTGGAGAAGAGTATAGAAAGGACGACTATCAGTAAAGGTAAAAATAAGAAAAATTAAATATGACATATAAAATACAAAAGGCAAAATGGTAGAAGAAAGTACTACCCATAACAGTAATAACACTAAATGTTAATGGATTAAACTCCCCAATCAAAAGACATAGATTGGCAGAATGGATTAAAAAACAGGACCCATCCATATGCTGTCTACAGGAAACACATCTTAGACCGAAGGATAAACATATGTTGAAAGTGCAAGATTGGGAAAAGATATTTCATGTAAATAACAATCAGAAACGAGCAGGAGTAGCTATACTAATATCCAACAAATTAGATATCAAATATAAAACAGTTAAAAGAGACAAAGAAGGACACTATGTGTTAATACAAGGAACAACTCAACAAGAAGACATAACAATCATAAATATTTATGCACCGAGCCAGAATGCTCCAAAATACATGCAGCAAACACTGAAAACACTGAAAAGAGAAGTAGACACAACTACTATAACAATTGGAGACTTCAATTCACCACTCTCATCAATGGACAGAACATCTAGACAGAGGATCAATAAAGAAATGGAGAATTTGAATAATACAATAAATGATCCAGACTTAACAGACATTTATAGGACATTACACCCCTCAACAGCAGTACACACCTTTTTCTCAAGTGCTCATGGATCATCTCAAGGACAGACCACATGCAGGGTCACAAAGCAAGTCTCAATAAATTTAAAAAGATTGAAATCATACAAAACACTTTCTCAGATCATAAAGGAAGGAAGTTGGAAATCAATAATAGGAAGAGTGCCAGAAAATTCACAAATATGTGGAGGCTCAACAACACACTCTTAAACAACCAGTGGGTCAAGGAAGAAATTACAAGAGAAATCAGTAAATATCTCGAGGCAAATGAAAATGAAAACACAACATATCAAAACTTATGGGATGTAGCAAAGGCAGTGCTAAGAGGGAAATTTATTGACCTAAATGCCTATAACAAAAAAGAAGAAAGGGCAAAAGTCAAAGAATTAACTGTCCACTTGGAAGAAGTAGAGAAAGAACAGCAAACTAACCCCAAAGCAAGCAAAAGGAAAGAAATAATGAAGATTAGAGCAGAAATAAATGAAATTGAGAACATGAAAACAATTGAGAAAATCAACAAAACCAGAAGCTGGTTTTATGAGAAAATCAATAAGATTGATGGACCCTTAGCAAGACCAACAAAAAGAAGAAGAGAGAGGATGCAAATAAATAAGATCAGAAGTGGAAGAGGAGACATAACCACTGACCCCACGGAAATAAGGGAAGTAATGACAGGATACTATGAACAACTTTATGCTAATAAATACGACAATGTAGATGAAATGGACAACTTTCTAGAAAGGAACAGACGACCTCAACAAACCAATCACAAGTAAATAATTAAATCAGTCATTAAGAAGTTCCCAAAAAAGAAAAGTCCAGAACCAGATGGCTTCACAGGTGAATTCTACCAAACATTCCAGAAAGAATTAGTGCCAATCCTGCTCAAACTCTTCAAAAAAATTGAAGAGGAGGGAAAGCTACCTAACTCATTCTACAAAGCCAACATCACCCTCATATCAAAGCCAGACAAAGATATTACAAAAAAAAAGAAAACTACAGACTATTCTCTCTAATGAATATAAATGCAAAAATCCTCAACAAAATTCTAGCAAATCATATCCAGCAACACATTAAAAGATTTATACATCATGACCAAGTAGGATTCATTCCAGGTATGCAAGGATGGTTCAACATAAGAAAATCAATTAATGTCGTACACCATATCAACAAATCAAAGCAGAAAAACCACATGATCATCTTGATTAATGCAGAAAAGGCATTTGACAAAATTCAACATCCTTTCCTGTTGAAAGCACTTCCAAGTATAGAAATAGAAGGGAACTTCCTCAAAATCAAAAGGCAATATATGAAAAACCCACAGCTAACATCATCCTCAATGAGGAAAAACTAAAAACATTCTCACAAGATCATGAACAAGACAAGGATGTTCACTATCACCACTGTTATTCAACATTGTGTTGGAAGTTCTAGCCAGAGCAATTAGACAAGAAAAAGAAACACAAGGCATCAAAATTGGAAAGGAAGAAGTAAAACTATCACTGTTTGCGATGATGTGATACTATATGTTGAAAATCCCAAAAAATCCACAGCAAAACTACTAGAGCTAATAAATGAGTACAGCAAAGTGGCAGGTTACAAGATCAACACTCAAAAACCTGTAGTGTTTCTATACACTAGTAATGAACAATCTGAGGGGGAAATCAAGAAAAAAATTCCATTTACAATTGTAACCAAAAGAATAAAATATTTAGGAATAAATTTAACTAAAGAGACAAAAGACCTATATGAAGAAAACTACAAGAAATTGTCAAAAGAAATTATGGAAGACCTAAATAGATGGAAGGGCACACTGTGTTCATGGATTGGAAGACTAAATATAGTTAAGATGTTAATTCTACCTAAATTGATTTACAGATTCAATGCAATGCCAATTAAAATCCCAACAACTTACTTTTCAGAAATAGAAAAATCAATAACCAAATTTATCTGGAAGAGCAGGGTGCCCTGAATAGCTAAAAGTATCCTGTGAAAAAAAAAATGAAGTCAAAGGTCTCACACTACCTGGTTTTAAGGCACATTATGAAGCTACAGTGGTCAAAACAGCATGGTACTGGCATAAAGATAGATATACTGACCAATGGAATAGAACAGAGTGTTCAGATATAGACCCTCTCATCTATGGACAATTGATCTTTGATGAGGCAGTCAAACCAACTCACCTGGGACAGAACAGTCTCTTCAATAAATGGTGCCTAGAGAACTGGATATCCATATGCAAAAGAATGAAAGAGGACCCATATCTCACACCCTATACAAAAGTTAACTCAAAATGGATCAAAGACCTAAACATTAGATCTAAGACCATAAAACTGTTAGAAGAAAATGTAGGGAAATATCTTATAAATCTTATACTAGGAGGCAGTTTCCTAGACCTTACACCCAAAGCAAGAGCATTGAAGAAAGAAATAAGTAAATGGTAACTCCTCAAAATTAAACACATTTAAACATCAAAGAACTTCGTCAAGAAAGTAAAAAGACAGCCTACACAATGGGAAACAATATTTGGAAATGTTACATCAGATAAAGGTCTAGTATCCAGAATTTATAAAGAGATTGTTCAACTCAACAACAGAAAGACAGCCAATCCAATTACAAAATGGGAAAAAGACTTGAACAGACACTTCTCAGAAGAGGAAATACAAATGGCGAAAAGGCACATGAAGAGATGCTCAACTTCCCTGACTATTAGGGAAATGCAAATCAAAACCACAATGAGATATCAATTCACACCCACCAGAATGGCCATTATCAATAAAACAGAAAATGACAAGTGCTAGAGAGGATGTGGAGAAACACTTATCCACTGTTGGTGGGAATGTCAAATGGTGCAACCACTGTGGAAGGCAGTTTGGCGGTTCCTCAAAAAGCTGAATACAGAATTGCCATATGACCCAGCAATACCATTGCTAGGTATCTACTCAGAGGACATAAGGACAAAGACACAAACGGACATTTGCACACCAGTGTTTATAGCAGCATTGTTTACAGTTGCAAGAGATGGAAACAGCCAAAATGTCCATCAACAGATGAATGGCTAAACAAACTGTGGTATATAAGTACAATGGAATATTATGCAGCCATAAGACAGAATAAACTCATGAAGTATGTAACAACATGGATGGACCTTGAGGACATTATGCTGAGTGAGATTAGCCAGAAACAAAGGGACAAATACTGTATGGTCTCACTGATATGAACTGACATTAGTGAATAAACTTAGAGAATTTCATTGGTAACAGAGACCATCAGGTGATAGAAATAGGGTAAGAAATGGGTGATTGGAGCTGAAGGGATACAGATTGTGCAACAGGATTGAATGTAAAAACTCAGAAATGGACAGCACAATACTACCTAACTGTAATACAATTATGTTAAAACACTGAATGTGAGAATGATAGAGGGAGGATAAAGAGTGAGATGGTATAATCTAGGAATGCCTAGAGTGTATAATCATAGTGACTAAATGTACAAATTTAAAAAATGTTTTTGCATGAGGAAGAACAAAAGAATGTCATTACTGCAGGTGCTGAAAATAGATGATAGTATTTAAAATTTTCAACTTATGTGTGAGACTAAAGCAAAAAATGTTTATTAGTTACAAAATTTATATTTTGACTAGTGCATTTCCTAATATAACTTATGTAGACAGCTTAAATGAACACCATAAGTACATAGAACCTTGAGTAGGACATGAGGATATGAGATTTTGTGGGTTTGTCCAGAGTGATGCCCCAATAAATCCCAGAGTGATTTGAACAGTGAATAAAAAAGTATTTGCAAAGTCCCCTTTGGGGAATGGTGAGAAAGGGGGAAAATTCAACTTCTCACAAGCAGTATGGACAACCAAAGCTATAGGCTGAGCCCCCATTCTTGGGGTTTGTTTATATGAAACTTAGCCCCACAGGGGATAGGTCAAGCCTACTTAAAATTAGGCCTAAGAGTCAACCCCAAGAGAACCTCTTTTGTTGCTCAGATGTAGCCTCTCTCTCCAGCCAACACAACAAGCAAACTCACCACCCTCTCCCTGTCTATGTGGGACATGACTCCAAGGGGTGTGGACCTTCCTGGCAACAGGGGACAGAAATCCTAGAATGAGCTGAGACTCAGCATCAAGGGATTGAGAAAAACCCTAGAATGAGCTGAGTCTCAGCATCAAGGGATTGAGAAAAACCCTAGAATGATCTGAGACTCAGCATCAAGGGATTGAGAAAACCATTCCGACCAAAAGGAGGAAGAGTGAAATGAGATAAAGTGTCAATGGCTGAGAGATTCCAAACAGAGTTGAGAGGTTATACTGGAGGTTATTCTTATGCATTAAGTAGATATCACCTTGTTATTCAAGATGTAATAGAGAGGTTGGAGGGAACTGCCTGAAAATGTAGAGCTGTGTTCCTGTAGCCACATTTCAATGTGAAAGAGTGATTGTGAAAACCTTGTGTCTGATGCTCCTTTTATCTACCTTGTCAACAGATGAGTAGAACATATGAAATAAAAATAAATAATAGGGGGAACAAATGTTAAAATAAATTTAGTTTGAAATGCTAGTGATCAATGAAACAGAGGGGTAAGGGGTATGGTATGTATAAATTTTTTCTATTTTCATTTTATTTCTTTTTCTGAATAGATGCAAATGTTCCAAGAAATGATCATGAAGATACATACACAACTATGTGATGATATTGTGAATTACTGATTATATATGTAGAACAGAATGATCAAAATAAGAATGTCTGCGTTTGGTGTTTTTTGATATTTAAAAAAAAAATTAAAAAATTTTGAAAATGTATGTTTGTTCGTTGTTTATAATAAAAACATTTTAAAAAAAGTGTCAAAGTCACGATAGGTTGAATCATGTACACCAGAAAAAAAAAAAAACATGTTCTTAAACTCAATCCATTCTTTTTGCTTTAAACCCATGGTAAACAGGACCTTTTGAGGATTTTTTTTTTTCCATTAAAGTATGGCCCAACTGAATGTGACTAGCTCATAATCCTATTATTGGAGGTATTTTGAAGAGAAAGCTACATGGAGAACAAGAAGCTGGAAGTCAATGGAATCTGGAAAAGAAAGGAGAGAACACTGCCAGTGACAGGAACACCAAGGAACCTAATGATTGCCTGGCTAGACTTGCTTGCCCAGGAGGAAGCAAACCTTTGAGCCTCTGAAACCAGTAAGAGTCCATCATGAAGCCAACCCATTGTGGCATTTGTCACAGCAGCTGGGAAATTAAGACCATCATGAAAAACAAGGAGAGGCTAAGGAACTGTCACAGGCTGGAGGAAACTAAAGAGATATAATATACAATGTGAAATCCTAGATTGGATCCTGGACAGAAAAGTGACCATTAAATACAAAGACAGATGAAATCCAAACAGTGTGTAGTTTAGTTAATAGTATTGTAATATTGTACCAGTGTTAAGTTGTTAGTTTCCATAATTGTATTATGTTTGCAAAAAATAACACATAAAGACATTTCCCTAATACTCTGGCATATTTATGTTTAAGCTGAGATTCAAATGATATGAGAGTTGTAGGATACTCCTAAAAACCAAGTTCTAGGGGATGTCTCTAACACACCAAGAAAGAAATAAGAGCAGTAGGCTTACAAAGATTTAGAAACTCTTTTTCTCAGAAGTGATCTTCACTTCTTCCCTTTTAGGTAGATATCATGGTGGGGGGTGAGGAGTAGAGGGTGACAATTGCTCTTTGTTGAAATAGTCAAACCCACCTAAACTTATCTCTATGGGTGAACAAAATATTAACCAAGCACATAATGACTCATTTATAGGTACTGAGGGGAGCTGCTGCTTCCACCAATAAGATGGGGTGGTAATTCTAAGGCAAGATGGCACAGATACACATCTTGGCTGGAGGGAAGGTGAGAGAGCTTTGTATCTTCATATGAAATTAGAACACAATGATTGGTTAGTAGCTCCAGTGGAACAGCTAAGTAGCAAGGATGAATCTATACTGGGACAACTGGAATGGGTCAACCGTCCCTAGATGGCTATTTATTCCCGAGTATAAGTCAACATTGCCCGTGTCAAACAGATTCCTCTTGTTACAGTTTGCCTGGACTTCTATGACAAATTCAAATAGTTGGCTTTAACAGGAACTTATTGGCTCACAGTTTAGGAGGGTAGAAGTCCAACATCAAGGCAACATCAGGGCTTCCTTTCTCCCAGAGTCAGTAGAGCCCTGGCCATCCTCCATCACATGGCCAGTTTTCTCCTGGTGTCTGTTCTGCTGATTTCCACTCACTTCTGGCTAACTGCAAACTCTGGTTCCTATTTCCATGTCCTATTTCCTTTGTTTAAAAGGACTCAGCTATGCAGATTAAGGCCCACCTTCTTTCAATTTGGCTTCATCAAATTGGATCTTCAAAGCTCCTATTCAATACAACTATGTGCTGATACCGTGAGCCATTGATTGTACACCAAGTATGGAACATTCATATGTTAACAATGTTTGTGTTTTTGTTTTGTCAATATAAAATATTTTTTAAAAATAGCAATATATTAAAAAAAAAGCTCCTATTCACAAATGCATCCACACCGTGACTAATGGTATCTCCCAAGGTCCCATTTACAAATATCTCCAAAGGTCCCATCACACCCACAAGTATGTGATTAAGATGTGAACACATCTTTTGTGGGGACATGATTCCATTCCTAACACTACTCCTAACTTAGACTTGAGATGGAAGTGGGTGAGTAGTTTGACATAACTGAAACAGTACTATTAGACTTAGGTATGACTGAAATGGTACCATGAATTTTTAACCCTAAAAACAGTCTACTGCTTTATAGTTATAAACTATAACACACATACATTTTATTTGAGGTAACTGTCATGAAAAGTATACCGGGCAGATTTACAATATTATCCCCATGTTATAAAATAGGAGACATAGATTAGAACAATTATAAATCAAAGTCAGATGGCAAATTTCCTATGTGGACCAGGGAACATGTGAGTTTGGATCTGAATTTTATTTAAGAAGTCTGGAAGCAAAGTAGGGGCCAGGTGAAAGTACTAGAATAATAGGTCAGAGTGTTAAGTGTGCGATTTAGGAGGCTAAATCACACAGTATTGCATTAAGAGATCCATATTCAGAGCAAGTATATGCTAAATCTATTTCTTAGATTCCTATAATTCCTGCAGTTTTTTATTCCTTCTTTACTTATTAAAAACAATTAGGAATTAGAAGCTATTTATTAGTTATTGAAGCAAGAGGCATCTCTACAATTACATTATCTTCACGACATAAAAGAAACCATCCAAGCTAAGTTTTGTCCAATGTATCAGTGAATGTCCTAGACTTGTGCTACCCAATACAGTAGCCACTAACCACATGTGGCTGTAGAGTACTTGAAAGGTGGACAAGTCAGAATTGAGATGTGCTGTGCCTATAAGATAACAGATTTTGAAGACTTAGAATGAAAAAAAGAATATACAATATCTCATTGATAATTTTTATATGGACTGCATATCAAAACAATATTAATATATTGAGTTAAATAAACTACATTGTGAAAATTAATTTCACCTGTTTAATTTACTTTTTTTAATGTGGCTGCTAGAAAATTTTAAATTAGAAATGCTGTTTGCATTTCTATTTGACAGTGCTGTTCAAGACCATCTAGCTTATGGAGTTTCATGTTGTTAAAAACAGATTGAAGAAAATCAATATATAGGGAAACCCACTACAAATTATAATCCCATATGCTTACATAGTGTTTTAAAGTTTGCAAACAGCATTAAGCTATGCTGTCTCATTTGAGCCTCATAAATATGAGGTAACTGGGCAGAGTTATTCCAGTTTTATAGGAGAGGCTATAAAGTAGTTATCAACATGCCAAGACTGGCTCCTAGGTCTTTGGACTTAGAACCTACTGTCTTTACAAACTTCTCCTGGGTTGATGACTCCACTCACAACACTAATGTAATAAAATACTTTGAACACTATTTATAAAAAATAGTATAGGAATGGAAATGGATACTGGTGATGGGAGCATGTTATTGTGAGTGTAATTAATAGCAACTGAACTATAAACGTAAATGTGGTTAAAAGGGAAACTTTAGGACATACATATTACTAAAATAAAAATTAAAAGATAAAATATAGGACTGTACATACAGTGAGCCCTGTTGTAGACAATGGACTATAGTTAATAGTACAATCATAAAAGTGTTCTATCATGAATTGTAACAAATATACGATGTTAATATAAGGTGTCAATAATAGTGTAGTATATGGGGAAAAAACACCTAACATAAATAAGGATGATAATACGATTCTAATAATCTTTCATCAGTTGTAACAAAGGTAACAAAGAAGTCAGTACAATTATTTCTTTTTAAATGCTATGATCAATTGTAACAAATGTTCCATACCAATGCAAGGTGGATGGGAATTCATTTTATGCATGATTGTTTCGTAAACACACAATTTCTCTAATTAAAACAAACAAACAAAATAAAACAAAACAGCAAAGCAGTTAGCATTCCCAGTGACGGGCAAGATAAGAATACAAAGAAGTGTTCTCAGCACACTTAACATTCTGACTTATCATTCTAGTACTTTCAACTGACCCTTGCTTTGCTTCTGGACTCCTTAAATAAAATACAGATCCCTCCAGATCCAAACTCACAAGTTCCTTGGTCCACATATCTTCACTGGACCAGGCAGATGAAGTGATTTGTCAAAGGTGGAAAATGAAGAAATGACTCAGTTTTTAAACCAAAGTCTAGTCTAGAAGTACCTGCTCCCTATCAACTCAGATGTTCTTGTCCTTGCAGGCCTTTACAATGAACTACTCTGTAAATGTAACCAAGAAGTTAGGATTTAAGGGATGATTTTGATTACTGAATCATTATATAGATATTCCTTTTTTGCTTTCAGGTATATTAGAGTAGACAGAGGAAATAGCTGAAATCTCTGGATTGTAATCCAACTGCCTTGATGTCTGAAAATGGTTGTATAGCCTTTATCTTGAGCCCCTGTGATTGTAAAAACCTTGTTACTAATCTTTATCTGCACCTTTAGAGTCTTGTGAGCACTAAAGACAGCCCCTAATGTTTATTAATGAAAGGTCCTGGGTCAACTCAGAACTAACCCATCCCAAGTCTACCACAGACTGGATCTAACCAAAATGCGCCTGCCTGATGCAGACAGTAGCTTAGATTTTAACCTACAAGTCACCTATATCTCATTATAATACTCTGCAGTTCTCTTACGTGCATTCTGTGATTAAACGCAATCAATCTGCACATGTTCAATAACTAGATCACCTGTAATTACATCATCAGGGGCCAGTGCGCTCATTATCCTAAACCCTGCCCATTTCTTGATTCTATAAAACTACCAGAATTACTGTACTTCGGGGAGATAGATTTTTCAGCCAATAGGCCACATGCTTTCCTGCTACATGCCTTGTAATAAACTTTTTCTCTCAGTGTCTCAGGAATTGGTCATTTGCACGTCAGATGAAAGAATACTCCGCCTTTGTCCAGTAACATAAATATGAAAGAAACAAATGAAACCAATTACCAAGCTTGATTTAAAAAAGAAAAAAATGGGTATACAGGTGGTTCAGTGGTAGAATGCTCGCCTTTCATGCGGGAGACCCAGGTTTGATTCCCAGACCATGCACTGCCACCCCCCCCCAAAAAAAACAGTTAAAAAGAAGAGGCATTGGTGAATTCATAACATTCAATAGTCCTTTTTTCCCTAGCTATAGGAAAGACCCAGTGAGCCCTTAGCATCTTCACCTATAAAAATGGGATTAAAATACCCTCCTGGAAGGCTTATTGTGAGCATAAAATGAGAATGGCTATAAACACCACCTCATACATAGTAAACACTCAGACACACATTATTGGCCATTTCCTTTTATCATCCTGAGAAAGTAATTAACTTATCTTAAGGCATTCTAAACTAATAAGGTTGAGGAAAAGGAGTAAAATGAAACGTTTCCTTCTTTGCTTCTAAGTATTCTGGAGTCCCTCTGCACCTTCTTACCTTCTTACTTGGGGTGTGGTGTGGGGAAGAGCCCTGGTCAGCTGTACAGAAAGGGCCGGCGGGTGGACCAGAAACGGAAGAGGAGGGGTCTGAGGGAGGTCGAGGTTGGATGAATCGTATGCGTGAGCATATCCAGAGCTCAGGGAACTTTCTGGATTACATCTTGGGCAGTCTTTCCTTGAAGACACTAATTTCAAGTAGCTTCAAAGGAAAATCACAGGCTTGTTGCTTTTAGCGACTTCCATTGTCACCCTTCCTTCTCACCTTTTCTGGGATGACTTCAAGTTTTAGTTGGTGAAATGTCAGAACTACCTAACACTACGTGGACCTAAGAACTAATTCCCAGCCAGACCCTGTTCTAAAGAGTACTAACAAGTTTTTTTGTTTTTCAACCAAGCCCAAAAAAAATGGGTCAGTGATCAGCAAATCCCAGGAAACCTCCCTCAACAGGATTTTTGGCCTTCTTGCTGAAAACGAAAGTTGGTTATTGAGACCAGGATAGGAGAAGAAGGTGCAGCAGCAATTTTGCCTTATGCATACTCACTCTCTCACCCTAGGTTTTAACAACTATAACAGTACTGACTTTCAAGGCTATCATTCTCTGAGTATCTTATTTATCTCTATAAATAAACTATGTGGCTCAAAATTTATATATACAGTTTTTTTTCTAGTACTAGTGAAGTACAAATACCTGCTTCAAAAAACTAGGAGGTATGCCAAAAACATGAGCAACAAAGGAAAAAAAAAGATCAACTTGACTTCATCAAAATGAAAAACTTTTGTGCACCAAAGGGCACTATCAAGAAAGTGAAAAGACAACAGAATGAAAGAAAGTATTTGGAAACCATATCTTATAAAGATTTATATGCAGAATATATAAAGAATTCCTACAAATCAACAACAAAAAGA
>PVIY010023294.1:0-30217 GCA_004026745.1 Myrmecophaga tridactyla | reverse complement strand
TTCTATGGATTCATGTAAAGTATATTTTAGAAACAGACACATTTACTTCTCCAAGGTGCATTTCTAGGTAGTATTAACTCCAGTTAAAAAAAGAATAATTGCACATTCCTGAAAATATATTTTTAAATTAGATGGATACATCACATTTTCTCTTTAGAAATTGACAAAATCTTCTTAATGAAAATCATACTGGTAAAAATATTATTTTAAAATATGGACCAGTGAGTTAATAATTCTCCAGAACACTAGGCAGCCCATAGCAACAGGGAAAAAGAAAAAGAAGCTAAAGTACTTTGGATGTAGGTTTTTAGTTGCCTTTTTGTTTTTTCTTCCCAAACCCTGTTACTTTCATTTTTTTCTAGTTACTTAATTTGAATTTGTAATATGTGTTAGTATTGGCTGCCAATTTAATGATATTGGTTATGGTCTATTTTGTTTTTGTGATATATTTCATAAATGAATACATCTTGAATGTTTTAAAATAAAAAAATGAAAAATAAATAAAACCCTATCATCAAAAATATGTCAGCTAAATTTCCCAATAGTTTCCTTATTTTTAAAAGCACTATCCATATTTCTAAGTCCAATTTTTAGTTTCTCTATTGTTTCCATTTTTATTTCCTTCACATCACATTGTATTTATGCTTTCTCTCAAGCATATCCACACGAAAGCCATCTGTTGTCTAAGGGGTCGTTCCTACATGAATCACGCTCTGTCACAATTTTGAGGTTATAAATGTTCAGCTAATTGAGCAGTCTGACTAGCCGAATACTAGTAAGTGCTTTATAATATCTTTCAACACTTCAAAACTTTGGCCCACTTAAAACTCCAGATTCCTGAAGCAAATGGGACAAGTCATTCACATGGATTCTTGCTGATAAAGCGAAAACTATGTTTATGAATTTCTCAGAATTTGGAGTCAAGTGAATGTAGATCGACTCTTAAATATTTATTTTGGGGCTGTGTCTATATTATGCCAAAGCAACTGGCTAGGAAGTGAAAAACTTAGCCAATCAGCCAATTATTTTGACTAGCCTGTATTAAACAGCTGACTTTTTTTTTCGCCAGCTTGATTGGGTGTTTTGGCAAAAGGAATGCTTACAGTTTCACAGAAAGAAGCTAGCCTCTCTGTCTTCTCCTTCCCCATTATTTTATTTTTCTTTAAGAGACTTTATAGTGATGAAATACTGAAAATGAAAGCACAAATAAATACTCGTATAGCCTCCATGCCAGCTCCAACCGCCCATCCCATATTCTTCCTGATTTCTGTGCATTCCCAGGAGACTTACATTCTTATGGATCTTCTAGCCTCTAGTACCAGTTTCCACTGAATTCTGAGTCCCACTCCTGAATCACTTCCATCCTCTCAATTTGCATCAATTCAAACATGGACCTAAGCCTTTTCCCTTGATTTCCTAGGAAAAGCAGATCTGCTCACAACAAGTGCGCGTCAGGTGAAGTAGACTTTACTGAAAAGTTGGTGAGAGTGAGGCAAGTTTACATGGCAGTAACACAAACAGAATTGAATATTAGAGATCTCTATACTTGAAAAGTATATTGCCCCCACCCCACGGGCCCCTCCCTTAGCCATAACACGTGGACTAACCTCTCTCTTCTCCTGCACTGGATAATTCTGTTTCTCAAACGTAGCTCTGTGTCCAAGGCAAGGACTCATTGAGTGCATGTCTAAATGTCCATTTCAGGTCTTAGACCCTCTACTCCTTGCCCCTTTTTCAGGGGGAAAAGAAGAGCATAGAAAAGTTTGATTCCACTCCTAGGAAATATCCATCCCCACACCCACCCTTCCTGCACTCACACCCCTTCAGAGTCAAAAATATTTATTGTCAGTTTGCGCTTTAAGCAAATGTTTCCATTGGATATATTGATATTAAATCTGTTTAAAAGCTCTTAGTTGTTGTCGATGGATAATATTTCAGTGGAACTTAACTTGTTCTTCAAGCAGGTCCCTGCCTGTCCCCTGAGCTCATCCCATGTCATTCCACGGGCCTTCTTTCTCCTTGAAAGGCAGGCTCATTCTCACTGCATGACCTTTCCACCTCTGTGCCCCTCTTAGCATGACTGGCTTATTCTCCTCATTTACGCCAAATATTAGCCATTCCATCTACAGCAACATTCTCCACCCCACATCCACATCAACACATACCCTCTGTAATACATCACTCTGCTTTATTTCCTTAAAGGAAATTATACACTCTGAAATTCACTTCATTTTTATTTAAATATTTCTGATTCTCTATCCTTGAGGTCAGGGTGCTTTTCTCTGTTGTGTTATTACTGTATCTCCAGGACGTAAAAATGTGGCTGCTATCTTTGCAATTTCTTTGTAAAAATAAATAATGGTGTCTGTGGTTAAGAAATGAAAGCATAAAACTTGCTTGATGCCCTTTAAAATGCAACCTAAGTCTAATATATTTTAAAGGACACATCGTAATATTGGGCCCAAAATGATACTTAATATTTATTGAGCAATAAATGTAAAAATTGTTATAACCAGGACTTCCTGATCCTAACTTGATGGCAAAGACCACAGTTTTATATGCTAATATGGAAAATGTAAGTGTGCAGAAGAAATTGTATTAGCCTGGGAATTATAACAGCCTATTTAAAAATTAGCATCATGGGATTCTGATGCAATCTTCTCATGTACTATTTGTGACAATGGATACCCAGAAGAGCTATCTGGCCCAATATTAAGAACAAATTTAAAACTGGAATGCAGGTCTCGTGAATCTCAAATGACTAATTCCTCCCTCAACCCTGTCCCCAACTCTAACCTAAGAGTAATCCGTTGCTTCATGTTTTCATTGGTAGAACAAGCAGATGAAATTAAATGATCTCTCAACATTTTCAGCTCAGCCACTCATTCTTCTTTCCCCAGTGTTCATCAATTATCCACTACTTGACAGGAGCAACCTCCTTAAATGCCCCTTCATATTGTCAAGTTCCTACTTAATGACACCTTTGGTCCCTAACAAATCTAAATGTCTGTTACTCCTGGAGATTGGTGGCATCTGACTGGTTGCTGATGATATACAACACAAAAAAAACCTCACAACTACTGAATCTACACAGGTGAAATAACGAAAGTTGGCTGACATTTAGTTGAATGTAAATTCTTGACTCCTGAAGAATATTGCATAGCTAACCAAACAAAATGGGACAAGTTCAATCACAATTCAAACCATAGTTCAAGTTGTGTTTGGTACAGACCAAAGGTAAAATTAAAGGACTTCAGAATGAATGAAATAATTCATTCACCATTCGTTTGTTGGAATGATTACTATTTGGTAACCAATGTATTTGTTTTAAAATTAAATTTTCTTGATCTTCATGGGGGAAAACGTTTGTCCTGTCAGTTTCTTCTGTTTTTCATTGGATGAACATTTCGCTTTCAAATGAAGCTCATTTTCTATAAGATGTGTGTGTATGTGTTTGTATGTATCTCACAGAGTAGAAAAAAAATACCTAAATTACTGATGTGAAAACTCTTGGAGGAATCAAATTAAATTTGATTTTTTAGATTATTATTTGATTTATTTTATGACCTCAGAAAAATTACAAACGCTACCAGCTAGTTTAAAGTTGTTGGTGGTCTAATGGAAACATTGTTTTAGAAGGTACCTGGATTGAAGTGAGAATTCTAAGATATTAAGTAAATTCAGAACCTTTAATTCAGTATGATTCAGACTTTTCAAACATGCTCAGGAACTTAAAATGTTCTATCTTTGCTTTAAAAAATACGTACGTAATATCATTATATCTGAAGATTAGTTTCTTCACACTGTTGAAGACACTTTTTATACAACTGTGAGGAAGAAAAAGACAATGATTTAGCCTGTATAGAGAGATAATCCCTTGCCTTGTTCCACCTATTACTTTTGGCAAAGTCCAGTGCACTTGGCTAAGCTAGCCTTAGCCTAACCACTGGAAACAATAAACAGGTGTAGACATGAAGTATTAGTATGGTGTAAAATATTGGGGTGGGGGCTAAAGTATGTTTCAGAGGAAACTAGAGCAATCTAAATTACCTATGTTCATGTTGTGATATATTCATTGTCACTCCAGATTCTGCAGACTCTTATATATCATATGGGAATATGCACACTCACAGAATTTTAATACGAAACCGTGTGCATATTTTATGAAGAAGGAGACAATCTATAATTTTCATCGTATCCACAAAGACAGAGTGACCCCAAAAAGGCTAAGAAGGTTACCACTGTATGAATAGAATGTCCAAGAACAAGCATCGTAAAGATAAAACAGTTAATTAACTGCTTGTGTTTATTCTTTTTCCATTCCCGTTGTATTTGGCATTGCTCATCCTCAGACTCAGAAATTATATCCAGCTTAGAGCTGTACAGCTAAAGAATATGGATTGATTTAGTGAAGACTTAGGATGAGCTCTTAGGGTGACTACACCTAAGAAAATAGAATTTATTTTAAAAAGATAAAAAAATAAAGGAGAGGTAAACGGCAAACTAATCGTGACTTTTATGCATAGAAAATGTTAATATAAAAATGCAACAGCTGTTACCCATTCCCTATTAAATGTTTTTTTTTCAACAGCTAATATTTACTGAGCAGCTGCCATGTGCCATGGGTTGTGCTAAGAACTGCATGTGTCTTTCCTTTATTAAGTTTTTACAATAAAGCAATGAAGAAAAGCAACTTGTCCCCCATTTTCAGACAAGGATCAGGAAGGGATTACAAGAGGTGACCCTTGCACTGAATTTTAAAACATGAGCAGGTACATTATGGGAATGGCATGGAGTTTAGAATGGGGAGCAGAAGTGGATAGAGACGGGGCAAAGGGGCGGAACAGGAGGTGCAACAGCAAAACTAGATTTCAGTTAGATAAGAAGAATCTTCTCTTGAGAGAGATGGCTGACCATAAGAAGACCTTGAAGAGGGAAACTGAAATTTTGTCTTCTGGAGATCTGCAATTGGAGAGCATTACACTGAACTCAGATGAGGGTCTACATAAAGGCTTTGGAGGTCAGGCACCTGGACAGCACACTTTGTTTTTCCAAGTCTCTTTCAATGTTGATTCTTCAAAAGCTAAAATTTAAACATCCTTAAGCAAAATGAGTATTCAGATTTTACAAACAGATCCAAAATGGTAGACTTTCTTAAGAAACCTCTTTGCCTTATTTTATGGAAAGAAACCTTACTATTCGTTTGAGGAGAGGAAAGTGTTGACAGTGAAAACTCTAAGGAGAGGAGACTGGGACGCTGCAGTCCCTGAAAATGCAGCATCCCTCTTTTAAACATGACATAAGCCCATGGGTGGATTTGAGAACTTATTAAAAATATACTGCAAGGAGAGCAGAGCTTAAACTAATTTATATGATTTTCTCCTATTAAGCTAAAGCAGATCTCTATGTCTGGTCTTCAATACATATAACCAAATGAAATCCATGCTGTAAATGACTGAGTTAAAAATTATACCTTTGTAAACATAGTAGTTAACAGATCTAAGTATGTACAGTCAATAGAAATGTTTTCCCTTAAATTCTCGTGTGTTCTAAAGCTTGATTTAAATAAACCTAAAATATTATATGGTTAGTATTATATATCTACTGATTATTTATTGAGTAGAGTCAACCGAGAGTTTCATTATCCAAAATTGAAACTGTTGTTTGACATAGTTGATGACTACCGGCTTATGTGATAGAAAAATATTTTACCAGGGACTCTTGCCTAGTGGAAAGGTCAATAAGATGTATTATCAACACTTTAAAATGGTGGCATAGTCACAAAGCACAGTCTAATAGATGGCTAGCAATTTGACAAATATCCGTTTTTAAAAATTAAATGCAGTGGAATGTCTCTATAATGTTTTCCAGGGATCTGGGTTTTCTTTTTTTTTTTCAGTGTTACATGATCCTCCTTGGGCCGTTAGCCAGCCCTTTAAAAAATGAACATTAGCTGCAGGAAAACGTTAACTGGAGGCATATTGTGATGAATTTCACTGTCTAGTATTTATTTTAAAGGACTTCACCTAATACACAGCGCAGTAAAACTTTGCTTTCTTATACATAATGTATTTAAAAATTGAGTCCCTTCGAAAACATTACCAGTGAGTTATAGCGAATAACAAATCCTTATATATGTAGAGCTAGAATTTTTTCAGTTCAGTTTATTTTTTCATAACTATCCTGAATGGATATTTTAAACTTAAATGGATTCCATTTCTTCTCAAATAAAGCATCTTTAGAGAAGAAATTTTAAGGGAACAGATGAAATTTCATTACCATGCATATGGTCACACCTTGTCAGAATTTAGGTCCTAAATTTCACTGCGATATTGATATCTGCACACATTTAAAGTGACATTATTTGGCAAGAGAACAAGTATCTAGTTTGAGTTAGTGGTACACGTGGTGATGACTAACCATGTACTACAAGGTTAAAACAATTTTTGAAATCACTTGTTAATGCGATAAGACCAGGCGCATGTTTTTCCTAACCTCATTTTCAATTGGACTTCTTGTTCCAATAGATGAATAAATGTTTGCAATTGACAGAAGTATTCTTTACTCAAATGGAACGGACACAAGGGTGAGGTATGAACTAGAAAAAGTTGACTCACACCTTCATGGGCACAAATCCCTTATTTTAAAATTAAGTAATGTTTTTTGTATAACTGTAAGTAGTTTGATTCTAAATCAGTGATTCTATCTATCCGAATGACCTAATGGGATTGAGCGTGTTGGAAAAATATATTTCTGAAAGAATTGTGCTCTAGAGTATAATGTATTGAATACAAAATTATCTTGTGATTTATTTACCTTCTGCCTATCACTCTCCCTCTCTCACCCCCTTATTCCATTCACACAGAAAGCCTCTGCCAGGCTAAATAAATTCCACCAAATGCTTACATTTGACTTTCCCTATTATTCCCACTTTACGATTGCGTTCCCCATAGTTAATGCATCTTCCGGATGGGGGATTTAGTAGATATTGAACATCTTCTTCTATTTTGATTTTTCTTAAATTTCTCATGGAGTTACACTATCCATAAACCTTAATAATCTCTGAGGCATTTCTTATTGTGTTTGTCATTTTGAAAAATTAAAATTTGTCATCGTTATACTGTCACCATGTCTGCAATCCATCCAATTGTATCTCTGTTCTGCACTTATTTTTTCCTTACTTCTTCCTCTCTCCCTCCTTCATTCCTCCACTACTTTCCCTGAATTTTTACATTCTTGGTGAAAAGGACTTAGGCCAAGTACTAATTTAGTAGAATCAACTTGCCTATTTCATCTGATCCCCATATCTCAAGAAACAGTCATGCCTAATTTCCCAGCTTCATCCTGGACTCCTCTGTCTTCCTCTCCCTTTTGCTAGTCTATCCATTTGCCTAAATTTCTTGTGTACTTACCTCATCCCCTCCATCATTCTCACTATCTTGCTCAGGCTATATTATGTCTTGCCTGAGTTATCACAACAGTATCTTTTGCTGTGGTTTTTGTGGTTTGAAATTCTCTTATTAGACCTAATACTCATTATCTTTTGTTGCATATCCTCATTTTTACGTTATTTTTAGAACTGCTTTATTGAAAATAATCATATGCCATAAAATTCACCCATATAGAGTACATATGGGTGATTATCCACTACCTGACTGGAGCAATCTCCTTAAATGCCCCTTCATATTGTCAAGCTCCTACTTAATGACACCTTGGGTCCCTAACAAATCTAAATGTCTGTTACTCCGGGAGATTGGTGACATCTAACCGGTTGCTGATGATATACAACACAAAAAAGCTCACAACTACTGAATCTATACAAGTGAAATAAAGAAAGTTGGCTGACATTTAGGTGAATGTAAATTCTTGACTCCTGAAGAATATTGCATAGCTAACCAAACAAAATGGGACAAGTTCAATCACAATTCAAACCATATCGAAAGGTAGAGTACATAGTTAAATAGCTTTAGTGTAGTCACAGAGTTGTGCAACCAAACCCATAATCAATTTTAGAGCATTTTCATTAGCTCCCAAAGAAGCCCTGAACTCCTGAGACATGATTCCCTAGTCCCCATATCACAAACTCACATCCAGGACCACCCCCACACCCCACACACACAACCCCCAGCCTTAGGCAACCAGTGGTATATTTTCTGTCTGAATAATTTGCCTGTCCTGGTCATTTCATATAAATGTAATCATACGGTGTAATCCTTTGTGACTGGCATCTTGAGTGATAATGTTTTAAAGGTTATTGTAACAGGCATCAAGTAATCCATTTCCTTTAATTGTCCAATAATCCATTTTAGAAATATGCCACATTTTGTCTATCCATTGGATGGATATTTGGTTTACTTCTATATTTTGGCTACTATGAATATGTTGCTATGAACATCTGTAAATTTTTCGTATATTTTCATTTCTCTTGGGTATATGCCTAGGTATGGAATTGCTGGCTCGTATGGTAATTCTGTTTAACTTTTTGAGGAACTGCCGGATGGCTTTTCCAAAGCAGATACACCATTGTCCATTCTTACTAGCAGTCTATGAGGGTTCCTATTTTTCAACATCCTTGTCAACACTTGTTATTAACTCTTTTTTTTTTAATTTTAGCCATCTTAGTGGGTGTAAAGTGGTTTCATATTGTGATTTTGACTTCCATTTTCCTAATGGCTAATGATGTTGAGCATCATTTTATGTGCTTATTGGCTATTTGTACATATTCTTTGGAGAGCTATAAAATAAATCCTTTGCATCCTTTTAATTGGGTTATTAGTCTTTTTATTATTGAGTTGTATTCATTCTTTATATTGTCTAGTTGTTAAGTCCTTTATTGGAGATATGATTTGGAAATGTTTTTCCAAATTCTGTGGGTTTTCTTTTCACTTTCTTGATGGTGTACCTTTAAGAGCAAAAGTTTTAATTTTGATGATGTCAGTTTATCTGTTCTTTTGCTGCTTCTATTTTTATTGTCATATCTAAGGAACCATTGCCTGACCTAAGGTCACCAAATATTAATCTATGTTTTCTTCTAAGAAGCCTACATTTAGGTCTCTCATCCATCTGGAGTTATTCTTAGTATGTAGCATTAGGTAGGGATGCAACTTCATTGTTTTGTATAAGGCTATCCAGTTCTCCCAGTACCATTTGTCAAAAAGGCTATTTTTTTCCTGTTACATTATCAATTGACCAAAGATGTATGGGCTTTATCTCTAGGCTTTTAATTTTGTTCAGTTGATCTCTGTCTGTCCTTATGCCAATACTGTCTTTATTACTATAGCTTTGCAGTAAGTTTTAAAATTGGGACGTTTGTGAGTCCTCAAACTTTGTTTTTATTTTTCGAGATTGTTTATGCTAGTCTGAGTCCCTTCAATAGGCACATGAATTTTAGGATCAGCCTGTCCCTTTCTACAAAGAAGTCAGCTGGGATTTTGAGGGGGATTGCATTGAATCCGTAGATCAATATGGAAAGTATTGCTAATTTAACAGTAGTAAGTCTTCCCGTTCATGCATATGATATTTCTCTCCATTTATTTGTGTCTTCTTTAATTTCTCTTAACATTGTTTTATAGTTTCAAAGTATGAGTTTTTCTTTTTAAATTAAATTTATCCCTAAGTATTTTGTTATTTTTGATGTGATTGTGAATGGAAAATTTTTAAAACTTCATTTGTTATAATTGATTATTTTAACTTTTTATTTTGAAATACTTTTAAACTTATTTGAGAATGACAAAAATAATACACACCCCCTTACAACATTCTCTCATCTAAAACATGGGGTCAATAATAATTTTAGTTATTTATGTGCTGAATACCTAAAATGACGATAACGATAATACAAAATGTTCTCAAATGTACTGCATATCAGCTATGTACCAGAAACTGTTACATAATTTTTAGGTATCTTGTTTAATTAATTTAAAATAATTCATGGCATAAGTATTATTATTGACCCCATCTTTTAGATGAGATAACTGAGGTTTAGGGCTGTTAACAGGTGTCCCAATAAAGCAGGGAAATTTTCTCCCTGATGTACTGAATTCAGAGAAATATTCTTGAATAATGAACTATTTTTACATTATATCCACTTTATCTTGAATTATAAGTACAGTCCTTGATGTATTTCTTGGTTATTTTCATTTTGCTCCTTAATAACTAATAATAATAATTTGTAATTTACTTATTGCATAACAATCTCAATCCATTCAATTCAAAGTCATGTTTGGCAATTCCTGCATTTGATTTGTGTTATTTTTAGAAATCTGGAGTGATTCCTCATTCTAGAATATGTGAAGATGAATTCTTTGGAGGAACAAGCACTATAAAGTATCTGATTATATTTTTGGTGATCTTATGAGTGGCATATTTCCTCAAAAAGCTTTCTACATCTGTAAATTTAGGGAATTGTTAGAATTCTTATCAACTTTTTTTTTTTTTAATTTTACATGGGCAGGCACCGGGAATCAAACCCAGGTCCTCTGGCATGGTAGGCATGCATTCTTGCCTGCTGAGCCACCGTGGCCCGCCCATCAACTTTTTAATTCTTCAAGACAAAGAATATCTTATTATTAAATTTCAAGGAAACAGAAAATTAATGGAAAATGCTACCAATTTTCAATAACTTTTCATGATAATATTCTAATCATTTGAAACACTGCCCAAATGACATAACAAAGAATTGTTTTAATGTATACATGAAGAAGAAAACATGAAGTTTAAGTAATCTTATCAAGACACTGGCTATAATCCCACATAAAACCGAGGTCTCTTATTTCAATGAGTCTAGGTTTAGTCAGGATTAGCCCTTTTGGCATTAATGTTACACTCACTAGAGAGAATTACAGTATTTGATTAATACTGGAATTATTCATTGTCTGTAAGCCCTTTGTAGATGGACAAGATGAGGGTTATATAGGGAGGAGAATTATGACTAACATCAAAAGGAAAGTATCTGATGGTCAATGAGAAATAGAACCAAAAAGTGCACATATTCCAAAGCATAATTTTATATCTCACTTAGAATTCTGTCCCAGAGCTTTGTTCATTGTGACTGTGCATACCTACATAGAGCTTCATGGGGCCAGGGTGTGGTAGGAATGGCGGACATGTCTCGGAAGAATGTTTTTGAGACTGAGAACCTCCCAAAGAAGCCCTCAACTCCTGAGACATGACTCCCTAGTCCCAGGGAAAGGTGGCCAGTCCTTTCCTCAGAAGTATGAAGCCCTAAAAAGCATCAATGGTTGGGCTTCACTTCCTAAGTTCAAAATCACCTGTCAATTTAAGATACATTTCCATTTCAAACTTTGAGGAACCAAGCATCTTCTTTGAAAAGTGGGGAAAATGGTTTTCCTGAAGGAAGCAGAAAGAAAGGAATTAGAGTATTCAAACCTTATGGAGATTAAGCAACATTTTTATTGAAAGTCAAAAGCAAAGTCTTAGGTGCCAAGAGGAACCCATCACTCAGAGAGGAAAGGAGACACTGGTCGGCTTAGTTAACTGGATGCTGGAGAGGTTGATTTGAACACATTTCTGCTATCCTTGACGAGGAGAATAAAAGCAGTCCACTGGGACTGAAAACTGCTGTGGGAACTATGATTTTTATTGCAATCCAAGAAAGTAACAGAAAAATGAGATGAAAATAAGTAACTGCTCTACTGCATATTATCCCCTTAGAAATAGTGTTTCAACACAGGGGTGAAAAATGAGTTGTTACGAGAGCTCAATACATCATAGTGCTGTTAAATATAAAGGGAAAAGTAAACATTTTTAACTGGTTTTAGAAATGTACTCAATAGAATTTAAAATCAACATGTTTTATACTATTAAAATGTATTTCTCAATTTTTCATCATTCTTTTAACTCATCAAGATTCTCAAAGAACAGATTCTATTTTAGGTACATGCCAAGTCTTTCATTTAAAATTTTAATATTTTATCTTTCAGCCAAAATTTCAAATTCTTTGAGGGATTTCTCTTTGGGATTGTTTCTAAAGTTCATGCTGTGACATTTAACCTTCAGAAGTAACTAATTCTAGATACTTCTGTGTGTCTCATCCTTAGAGTAAACTTCTAGACAACACAGGTACACAGCTCCTGTCTCTAGCATCAGACCATTTGAACCAATATTTTACCTTAGAACTGACATTCGCCATCTGACTTATCCTTTTGCTTTAAATCAGGGCTGGGAAAACTCTGTTTCAAAGTCACGGTTCTGCTAAGTTGCTATCAAATATCAAAACTCAAATGGAAAAAAAAATTACAGAGAATGAGAACAAGTGATGGTGGAAAGCAATAAATGTCCCAGCCTCAGCTGCCGTGGCCTATGGCCCTGGGTGCCTGTGTGGTCGTAGTAACTAAAAGCTCAGCTGTGTTGAAAGACCACCGGAATGCGTTCACCCAAGCATTTGTAGCAGCTGGACAAATTGTCCCTGTCCATGCTCCCCAAAGAAAATGCAACAATACATATAATTTAACAATTCTTATAATGTCTAGCCCATCAGTCTGCTTGAAGAGGTGCTGTGGGAATGTCTAGTGGTGATTTCTGCTAAACCTTTTTTGAATTAAACCTAGATTCTAAGTTTACAAACCCATGTATTTTTACCATTTTTACATGGCTCCATAAATGTCCCTGCAAATAAACCGTTTGTTTATTCATGTTTTCTTTTTCCCAGTGATGTGCTCTGGCTAACACTTGGCCATAGTAAGGCATCTCCCAGTGTATTCAGCAATCCTTCTCTGGAGTCCCATGGTCTGAATTTGCATCTCTGCTCTGCTTCCTACGTGTCAGAGTGAGCTTGGCCAAGTGTCTTGACTTCCATAAACTTTGGTTTTCTTATCTGTAAAATGAGATAAAATAGAATTCTTGTCAGGAACAAAGGAGATTATGTCTGTACAGTACACTGAGTAAGCACACAATAAATTTGGCTAATATTACTTGTTCCCTTAGCAGAGCATTTATCTGTAGAACTTGGCTGCTCTTTTGGTAGATTCTTTTTTCCTGACTGTCTTTTAAATCTTAAGCTTTCTAGAATGAGAAATTAGGGAAAATACTTTTTACCTCTATGTTGGATTTAGAGAAATCAATGTTGACCCATGGTTATCCTCATTTATAATGATCAGAATTAACAAGAAATATTTGCCTTACATAATTTCCCATTGTGTAAACAGAAGTAAAATGCTTTAAATTACTCAGATAAAAAAATCAGAAACATTCTATCCAGTATACCCAAGATATGAGCACAAATCAATAGCAGTCTCTAAACAGAACAGAAAGTTGACTCAGTGTATCTTTTGTTATCCTTTTATCTCCCCTTTTGTCTCACTGTCTTCTCCTCCTGGGGGTCCAATGCTCTCCTGCTGAACCTTCTGAGCTCCCCTCTTATTGCCCTCTGACTGTTCTCCCGGATGGATTCTTCTCAGTTCATTCAAAGATTGCATCTCCTTGTTCAAACACCTCTACTCTGTGATACATTCTCCATTTAACTAACACTTTGAGAAAAACAAAAAGAAATTCCACTATACTGGCTTAAAATCATCTGTCCAAAATGTGTTCATGTGAACAGGTGAATCTTGGTTTAATCCAAAGAAATTAATCCCTAATGGTGGAATGTTGGGAATGCCTTACAGACCTGTGGGTGCGAAATCTGGGAAGAAAGTGAGTTTTATTGGTAGATAGAGCCAGTCAACCTGTCAGTGACTCTATACATCCCTGTGAGTTGTCCTGGACTTGATTAAACACATCCACATGCACAAAACACACACACACACACTGTGTGGGTTTCATGGAACTTCCCTAATACCTTTTTCACTACTAGTAATTATGCCTACCAGTGTGACTCATATCCCTAACCCCCCTTGATACTTGCTACAGGACACCAGTTGAATAAGGGCCATATTCGCACACCCATGATAAGCTGGACCTGAAAAGCAATTATCCTGGATTAGCACAAACCCTCTGATGCTAAATTAGCGGCCAGAACCATGCACGCAGTTGCTCTCTGACCCTCAGTTACTCTTCACAGAAATCCTGCAGAAATCTGAGAAGAGCAGTCCTTGTGCTATTGGTTTAATTGGCTCTCCATTTATAGACCTGGCCTCAGTTGGGAAACAGATTTATTTAGTCATTAAGAAATTCATCCAAGCTAGGTACATATTAGGCAACAATGAAATGCTTCTTCACTGGCTGACAAACAAGCAACTTAAAAAAAAAAAAAAGTGGGAGGAGCAGAATCCTGATTTAGTGTAGGGGCTGGACTGAGAAATAGATCGCTGAGCCAGAGGCCTGTTCTCACAGATTAGGAAACTGAACAGAGAAGTTAAATGACAACAAATTGTGGCAGTAGTGGATCTGGTACCTGGAGTTCCAGATTCTTAGCATAGCCCTCTTTTCATTATGATTTCTGGGTCTAAGTATCAAAGTGAGAAAATGAGCTTAAAACAGCATGAGGCTGAAACTGTGAAGTTTTGTCACTAACAGATAGACTTCCTGAAGTACATTTCAGTCCCTGAACCCTGTGGCTGCAAAATGTTTATAACAGCCTCCATTCTTACACAGTTTCCATTTTCATAGTTGGCCATTGTAGCCAAACTCTAAAAAGAATTGCAAAATCGTTTGCATTTGGTTCAACAACTGGGCGGTGAGCTAAGCCTCACTATTTCGCGGTGGTGGATATTTCTAGTGCAAAGTCATCAGGATCAGTGTAGCTTGCTCTTTTTACATACCAGTAAAAATGACAACAAAAGTTTCTCCAGTGATTGAAGTAGAGTATAGAAGACTCTATCTAATGGTATTATAGGTGATGTCAAGATTGAGGAAAAAATAAGGAATAAAGCATAAAATGAATAGCATCGGTGTTAATACAAGATTGTTTTTACTGAGATAGGAGTTAAATAAAGGCTAGAAAACCTGAGAGTGGGGTGGAAATAATTCATTTTTATGACTTTGAATGATACATTGGAGTCAACCAATTTATATATTACCTATCATTTTTTTTTTTATCCTGCTTTTTTTTTTTTTGGTAGAATAGCAATTCATTGCCTGATGCCAGCACATAGCACCTAGCTTAGTTTAGACACATCTTGTCTCCTCACTAACTTGGATTTTAATATAATGTTACTTTTCATTTTGATTCAACAGTGTTAAAATTCTGCTATGTTACTATTCAATTAAATAGTGTAATTTATGTGAGCGTCTAGTAAGAAACAAAATGGAAGCATTCTAATTATTGAGAGAAAACACCCTGTTGTCCTCTTGCATCCTTTAGAGAATAATCTAGAATCGCTCCCAACCTCTGCTCCATGTAACCTACATTTCAGAGGCGTAGGAGTCACTGGCTTTCATGCTCCAAGGAAGCTACCATTTTTCGATGAAAATATGAGGGATCATTCACAGCCAGACACAGAAGGGATTCCCAAAGCATGGGCTCGCTGTCATATGTAGCCAACAGGCCACCTGCTCTGACCCTGTGGAACCTTACATTTCAGTGATTTTTATAAAAGTAACCATTTTAAAGCTAAGGATGTTCAGAAACAAAAGGGAAAGAGTTAAAATGATGCTTTATTCAAGTAAGTGCAATCCTAAGCATGGAAATTATGGGTTTGGGAAAAATGTCTTCTTGGTTTATTTGATTAACACTTCGTCACTGGAGAGAATATTCCTTTGAGGTTTCTTATTTTTGGATAGTTTTTAATGTAATTGGCTTAAGTGATTCTTTACTTAAATGTATCTTAAAAAGAAATCTGCCGCTCACTCTAAAATGTTCATGTTCAGTCCAATTGACTTCAAAGTAATCCAAAATGCTTATTCCCAAGTGTCACCTATCCATCTCCAGCTGTGTCCCTAGTGGAACCTGACATCTGAAACCAACAATTAAAGTTACCTAATGCCAGGACTCTTTAAAGACGAAAAAGAACTTTACAGGGCCCTATCAAAGCAGCTCAGAACTGACTCTATGAGCTCTTATTGCTTCTCTAAGTGTGCTGGGAGGATTAATTTCTTGACACTCATTTCACATTACAGGAATAATAATTTTCAGAGCCAAAAGGTCATTATTTGCCAAATCAGCACATTTTAATAGTATATTTTAATGAGAAGTTTCCAAGTAACATCGGAGCTTGGAATATTTTGCGTCCATAGGACTATATCCATCTTAGCCTCTTCTTTTGTGATCTTTGTGACATCAAATAACGCAAATGTAAAATTTGAATTGAAATGACTTAAAAGCCAAGAATTTTATGACTTAGTGAATGCTGAGTCCTTAACGAACCATCTTTCACTCCACATGCACATACACAACACAGAAAGAACTCCGTCCCCCCTACACCCCATCTGACCCCTAGGATACACTCCTGTTCAGGTTGAGGTACATCAGGGTAGTTTTTTTGTTCCTTGATGTAGAGGGCTTAAACTTCTGCTGTCATGGCTTTCCCAGAAACTCAAGTGAAGTTTAGGCCAATGGAAGGAAGCAACATGGGTATCACATTCCAAATATGAGATGGGATTAATTCATTTACGCAACAATGATTTCTTGTGCATCTACTATGGGCCAGGTTTGGAAATGGAGCTAAATGATTGTAGATTATGGATACTGTCAAAGGAATTCTCGCTTTGGGTGGGAAGTAGACATTTTAGCTATGACTGCAGCTAGAATCAACATGTAACTCCTCTACCTAATGCTAACTCCTTCCCCTGCTTCTAAGTGGTCAGTCTCCCCCCCAACTCCTTCCCTTGATGTTCCCCCTTATGAGATTAAATTGTTAGGATCTCAGAGAATTGATTAAAGAAATTTGAAGAAACTTTATAATGCAAGTGTGCAATTGTTGACCAAAATGTATGGTCTATCATTATAAGCAATTACGGTACTGGATGTCGGATGGGTTTCCAATAAGATTGTCAAGTTTTCAGGTTTCCAGAGGAGACTCTCAAATCTGTAGTACAATTAGAGAATGGAAGAAACTCATTTCTATATTGCACAAGAAAAGGTAACATAAAAATAACATAGAATTATTGGAACCATGAATGAATATTGAAATACAAACTACTTCAGAGAAAAAAACACACATTTGTTTGCTATAGCTATTGCTTTTGTTTTAGGAATTAAATTCTTCAAAGATTACATTTTAAATAATAAGATTGAAGGTTTTGCTTTCTCATATTGTTAAATGACATTCAGTTGAAAATCAGAGTAAGATCGTGGCCCTTTTCACCTTTAGTTTTGATCAGGAAACTGAAAAGGGGACAGACTCACATAATATGTTTTCAAGATGATCTAGAGGGGGATATATTCAGTTAAGTATCTTATCTTTTAGACTCATTGTAAGCCATTGAAGTTTGGAAATTCCAGGTAAATATTCAGAAGCATGTTTTAAGGCTATGTACATGACCAATTCTGTGGAGGTGAATCCCAGGATGTCAACTGCAAGACAATCAACACAGCAAAAAGTACCATCAAAGATGCTTTGGGATAATGAGTTCTAAGTTATTGGCTGCAACCCAGGAAGAAAAACTGCTATTAGAAATGATTTCCCTAAAAAAATTGTCTCAGTGTGCTGATGAGACTGTCACAAGTTATTTTGCTAATTTCTTGGCACTGTATTAGAAACAAAGAGAAAAAGATGTTCTTTACCCAGAATTATGGCTTGCCTACACCTAGAATATGATAACAGTTTTGGTGAGCATACTTCATGAAAAAAATGGATGAGACTTGGAAAATCCAAACAAAACACAATTGCTGTTGAAGTTTTGTGTTTGTTCATTTCTTCACTTGATGCAACGGCTGGGACACTTTGATTTCTGCACAGGAAAATTTTGAAGTCATTGTAAGAAAAGTCCATCAATCATGAGAAAGCATTTAAGAATATTAAAGTTTATTACAAGAAAAATAGCAACATAAAGCATGTTGGAAGAGTCGAAAATCTCATCAGTACTGAGTTGAGTGACCCTTGATAAATTTTTAAAAAATGTTTATCACCCTACTTTATCAGAGGGCAGATGACATTAAAATGATAGATTTGATGTCTAATGATTTAGGGATCTAAATAAAATACAGATTGAAAAAAATGAAGAGACAAACTTTTTTTATGTTGAATCAAGAATGGCACTAAAGCACAGTTTCTGGACTCCATAACAAGGAGCAATCTAACAAGGAATAAGACATCTAGTTAGTTCCTCAAGATGTAAGAACCCAGTGACCCATGAGAAGCAAACTTTTATATAAGCACACACTTCAAAGTTACAACGAATCGAAAAAGGAGCTAAAGCAAGTTTCTCTTTGTTCTGAAATGTAACTCTTGATGAGTTGTGGTTTGCAGATCAAACTGAATGCATAAACAACACCATGGTGGGTTTAATTTGTGAAATGAGGGTGAGCCTTGATGAGCTGTGATGTTTGCTATTTGGAAATGGAAAACTACTTTAATCTTACATATTCATTTGAGGATTAACACAAACATAAAATATGTAAGTTCCTCAAATTAGCTTAAAGTTTGAGGGTTTCTCAGCAGCAATTTAAATTATATCACAGAAAAGCTTTTAAAATTGTAGATTTATGATAAGTTAGCAAATAAAAATATTTTTCAATGTTTCGATATTAAAAAAACACAGATACAATATCTGGTCCCCATTTTCCATCAGTGCCTATGTACAGCCATGCCCTTAGCCCACACCTCCTGGCCCTTTGGGTTGTGTTTGTCCTATGCTTCATTTTGGTTTGGTTGCTTTTTTAAAGTTAAGTATCACTGTGATTTATTCAAAACTTATTGGCAGTTTCTGGAGAAAGGAAATCTAATATTAATAAAGTAGTCATGTTAGCCAACATAAATATCTTTTGATTTTGCTTGAATAATTAAATAATAGAACTGTAAATTCAAGTTCTGCATTACTCTAAAAATAGTTATACACATTTTAAATGGAAAAAAGCAAGGTTATGGATACACATGAAGGCACAGTTGGCACTTCTGGTTTATCCTTATTTGCCAGTTATAACTTGCCACTGAAATGACTCTCAACTTCTATATGTAGAATGAATAAAGAAAGTGGGTCAGTTTCTCTTGATGTCTGAAATTTGATAACCAAGGTGCGATGGCTAGGTTCATGTGTCAACTTGGCCAGGTGATGGAGCCTGGTTATTTGGTCAAGCAAGCACTGGCCTATCTGTTGCTGTGAGGACATTTTAAGGACTTAAATCATCAGCACATTGGTTACATCTATGGCTGATTACATCTGCAGTTGGTTAAGGGGAGCGTTTTCTGCAATGAGTGACACTTAATCTAATCACATGAAGGCTTTTAAGGAGAATTCAGAAGAGAGACTCTCTCTCTGCTTCAGCCAAAGATTCATTGGGGACCTTCATCAGAGATGCCAGATTACAGCCTGCCCTACAAATTTTGAACTCCTGCATCCCCATGGTTGCATGAAACACTATTATAAATCTCATATTTACAGTTATCCCATTTGTTCTGTTTCCCTGATAACCCTGAGAAATACACATGGTGAACGGATCTCATTCATTGCATCTTTGTAATAATGTTCTGAATTATATACAGTGGGAAACCTATGGTGAGGAACTGTCTTATGGATTTCTGATTTTAATCAGAAAATAGAAGATGCCACAAACAAAACATCGATTTGAAAAATGGATTGAAAAAAGGAAGCATAGAGTCTTGCCAGTTGTGTTATTTCTCAGTTAGTTGCATATTTTTCTAAAAATAATATTATATTTAGAGAGTTCCTGTTAGAAATTCATCTTCCACAGACATAGTACCATCTCTGTGGTATGTACTCAGTAACTTCAGTCAGTGTGGGGAGAGTTGAGAGACCCACAACCCCCTTCCATTCCCCCAACCATTAATGCTCAGCTCATGAACATCCCAGCGACAAGTTTTGTAGCTGAAGAATGAGAACTTTGGGCTGGATGGCAACCACATTTATTTATGGGTTTATAAAATCTGTGATTATTATGATTTTGCTATTATTTGAAAAGAATAAATTATCTGGACTTTTAGGTGAGTTGCTGACAAAGGCATAGTAAGCAAGTTAGAGAAGAGGAAGAAATTACTTCCTAAAAATTAATGGCATATCTTGGAAAGAATGCAAGGTACCTAAAATCCTCACCTTGGCTCTATTTTGATGACTTTTGCCTTATTTTTTTTTTTATCACATAATCATTTGAAATATTGTGACCACTTTTAAAAGCTATTTGTGTATAGGCAGCTTATATGGATAAATTATGAATAGAAAACAAATGAAGAGTAGGCGAGAAAGAAAAATCAGACGTGGTTTTAAGTGGTGCAAGTGGAGGCTAATCCGAAAGCACAACTCGGTGGCCTTGATCCTGTGGGTGGGCCCCAAATTTGGTTCTAGACTTTTTAACACTAACTCAAACAGGAAAACTCAATTAGCCACATGATTCTCAGTGCATTCAAGATATTAGAGATGTAAAACTCTGAGAATACTGATACCAAGAGATTTTCCTCTGAGTGTCCTCACAAAGAAAACAAAAGTATGATATGATGAACCAACTCCCCCAAAACAATTACTCGGCTGTTCTCACTTTTGTGATTTCTTGTAGCTGAACTTTTTTTTTTTTTAAATAATAGCTCTAGCAACTGTGCAAAGGCATATTTCAGATGGCTCAGACAGTAGTATATGTACAGTATATCTATTAGAGAATTGCCATCGGTTTACTTATTGAATCTGTATGGAGGGTCTACTACATGAATGATTTAATGTTAAGCACTACAGAGAATTTGAAGATGAGTTAAGTGTAGCCCACCCTCAAATGTGGCCCTGCCATCACACTAGGTCAAATATAACTACGGAGGAAGCTCATAAGAAAGATCAGATTGCCTGTGGTTGGGGGACTGAGAGTTTTGGGAATACCAGAGAGACCATAGATTGAGGCTTTAGAATAGGGGCAAAAAGGAGCGACATGAACAGAACTTCATCTTAAAGTGAGTAATCAGAAAGGAGAAATGGGAAAAGGCATTAGAAATGAGAAGACCTGGTGTAAATAGACTGTGTAAGAGTGATTGAAGCCCAAAGTAAGTTATTAAAAAACGCAAAGGAGGGGATGAGAGCAAAACTTATTGTAGCAGGGGTGGGGGTGGTTGGAGTGGGAACTACAGGACTCAGTGGTTGCTTGAGGAACAGGGCCATGGAAAGAAAGGACTCGGTTCCACCTCAGGTGGCTGGGAGGGCACTCGTGTCACTAGCAGATACAGGGTCAGGGGGAGAGGATGATCTTCTAGAGGAGAGGAGAAAGGAGAGCAGATGGCTCCTGCTTTTGTCATGTTGAATGAAACATTTCTAGTCATAGACCATCTTTATGTTCTAAGGCCAGGTCCAGATGAGACCTCTCTCATGTGTTCCACTGCCAGTAAACTCTCTCTGCTCTGAACTAAAATAGCACATTTGTCTATGTTTTGCTTAAGGAGCTTGACACTTTCTCTCTCATGTAATAACTATTTTTAAATGCCCTATTTTCTCCTGTAGACTGAAAGTTTCTGGGAGACAGGGAATGAGCCTGGTCCGTCTCTGTACCTCCTTACATTATAAGGACAGAATGTTATGGAACATCTGCATTTCAGTAGCAAGAGGGGATTCAATGAATGAATGATGGGGATGATGAAGAAGGAGCAAGCAGAGAGGTGGAGGTGACCCAGGTGAGGGCAGTGCTGCAGATGCCAAGCTTCTTGAGAAGAGAGTTCCAGCCAGGGCTTGTCAGCAAGGCCGTTCACCAAAGAATGCAGTGAGTAAGAGGACAGAGAAACAATTTGCCAGTGAAAGAAGAAGGTCTTAGGAATTTGATATCGTGAAACAGGATGAAAACTAGTCAATGCCAGCAGGCCCTTGAGATACCCTGGGCAGGTTCCTTGGTGTTTTCAGCCCTGGCATTTGGGAACAACTTTTTGGTGAATTTGGGAAATAAATTATTTAAATGTTTATGAGTTTCTTTTTGTTGTTGTTGCTGAAATCAAAATTAAAATAGCTTCATTGACTCTGATGCGGGCGGTCCAACGGGTCTATTCTCATCATTTAGATTGCTGACTTGATTGAAGGTTAATAAAAAAAGGCATGCTTTTAATCACTAAAATATTAAAATGATGCAGAATTGAGGAGCAGCAGTTCAAAGGCCTCCTCCAGGTTTCATCACTCATGTGGATATAGCACTTCACAAAACACAAAGTTTTTTCATGGTCATTTATCTCATTTCATCTTGAAATAAAAATTCATAGTATCATCTTCTTCTTTCAGATGGGGTATTTAAAGCTCAGAGAAGTACACTAACTTATCTAAAGTTAAAACCAAGTTGAAAGAGGAACCAGAGCTGGAATCAGTTCATTTGGTTCCATGCAACAATGATAGAGAAAGGAATAAAAGTCAGCCAGCAGAATCCTTTCCTTCCTTCCTTTTTTTCTAACAAAGCCCTCCCTCTCCAGGGGGTGTAGTTTTTCCTGCCCCAGTCAGTGGTCCTCAAGCTCCCCACCTGAGCCACATGCCCAGTCAAAATTCTCTGCTGCTTTTTGAACTCATAAACTGCTTTTGAAATCAAACTGCAAAGCTTGGATTGTTCATCATGGATGCAGAACTGTAGGGCAGAGGCTGAACACTTTATCCACACAAATATGGATTAGGAAAGAGCAGACTACAAAAGAGAGAGGCCTTCTTTGGCCCAGAGGGTATTTCAAATTGCCCAAAGGGGAGCCTATATAAGTAGACTGTGCCGATTTGAAAGGATGTATGTACCCTAGAAAAGCCATGTTTTAATCCTAATCCCATTTGTAAAGGCTGCCATTTCTTCTAATCCCTATTCAGTACTGTATATTTGAATCTGTAATTTAGATCATCTCCCTGGAGGTGTGACTCAATCAAGAGTGGTTGTTTAGCTAGATTGGGTGGAGGCATATCTTCACCCATTAGGGTGGGTCTTGATTAGTTTACTGGAATCCTATAAAAGAGGAAACATTTTGGAGAATGAAGCAGATTCAGAAACAACAGAGAAGGACAACAGAGAATGCTACAGAACCACAAAGCAGAGAGTCACCCGGCCAGCGACTTTTGGAGATGAAGAAGGAAAACACCTCCCAGGGAGGTGGAGAGGAAGCTAGCAGATGACGTCATGTCAAACAAACCCTGAACTTCATTGGCCTTCTTGAACCAAGGTATGTTTCCCTCGATGCCTTAGATTGACATTTCTATAGACTTGCTTTAATTGAGACATTTTCTCAGCCTTAGAACTGTAAACCAGCAACCTATTAAATTCCCCTTTTGAAAAGCCATTCCCTTTCTGGTATATTGCATTCCTGCAACTGGCAAAACAGAACATAGGCACTCCCCCAAACTAAATTAAACACACACGGATGAGGCTCTCCTTCACATTCAGTGATCCTAAAATCTATTGTAATCAGGTTATAAATTTGATATTTGATCATCCTTCATTTAAGCATCAAGTGTGTTTTTAGGGAAATATTTATCAAGTGTATTCTAGACACAAGTCACAGTTCATGAGAGGCCAGCGAAGGTGTGGGGTTCTTCCTAGCCCTGCCTGTTCTGGGAGGTTTTCAGTGCTCAGTTAATACTTTATTAAATAAGCATTTGGACCTCATTAGGGATTTTTTATGACAGAAGAGCTGCATTCTAGAGGAAAATAAAAGTGACGTCTATGTCTAATGGATTGGCAGAGAAGAGTCTAGGAGAGGGAGAGCCAAATAATGATAGAAGAGGAAGATGCAGGAACTGATTTGGAAAGGCGGCAATGATAAAGAAATGGGAGGATAGATGAAGAGACCTGGTCTTGACCTGTTGACCTCTTGAATGTTAAAGCTAGAGAGACAGGAATGAAGGATGATTTCAAAGAGTCAAGCCTTAATGATAAAGGTGCAGAGGATGGTGCGATACATTCAACTTTGAGTATGCTCTGTTTGCGATGCCTGCAGGTGAGGACGCCCTGTCATTGGGGTAGGAGGTTTCCTTCTTAAGTCATTGATTTAGAGGTGAAAGAAAAGATTATGGAAGTGAATGAAATTGTCAAAGGAAGGCAAAGAGAGCCTGTGCCTGGGTCTGTATTTGAGGGTTATTAAGAGAAAAGAGGAAGCGCTGTAGGGAAAAGAGAAGTAGTAGTTGGAGGGGATTAACAGGATCATGGAAGTCAAATGTGCAGTTAGCAGAAGGCTGCTATAAATAACATCAGGTTCTTTCTGGAGATCCCGGGTGGGATGAGGACCAGAAAATGACTTTTAGGAGACCACTGAAAACCCTAAAGTGGCAGACTCAGGAAAGTGATGAGAACAGAAGTCAAATTTCTAGGATTAAGGAGAGTCAAGAAGTAGATGTGCTGAGGGGGTTTTATTGAAAGGATTGGAAGTGGATGAAAGCAATCAAGTAGACAAGAAAGGTTATTTTAATGGGTGGGTATTGGGAAGAGGGACTGAGAATATAAGCATAAAACTGAAAAGAGCGCTGTGCAACCGTGGCTCAGTGGCAGAATTCTCGCTTGCCATGCCAGAGACCTGGGTTCGGTTCCTGGTGCCTGCCCATGAAAAAAAATAAGAAGAAAAATAAAAAGAATTGTACAAAGAAATTGTGAAGCTCCACATAGTGGAGGTAATAAACATTACTGAGTTTTCAGTGAAACTATAATATTTTCACTAAAAGTATTCAGTTGAAGTGCATTAATGAAATTCAGCAGTTTTCCTGACTTTGAAATTTTATGACATTAATGAATACTAGAATCAACTATGACAAATATAGTACTTTAAAAGTGTCAACAGACTGATTTTCCCTTCAGAAAGTTAAATTCTTTCATCCACCAATCATTGTATTATATATTGAGGGACTTTCAAATTTAAATCAGTGGTCATTTTTCATAAGCAAATAAATATCATAAGGATATATAACAAAGAGTTGTATCAAAGGAAATGTACTGGATCTTTCTTATTTTGAAGTGTTGGTGATTACAAGCCAATGACATCAAAGAGAAAGCAAAATGACATTGTTCAAATTTGGCTACCAATACCATTTAAAAATGTACTTTTGATGAACTTGAGAAATCAGGCTAGTTATAGTATGCCAAAAAAACAATAAATAGAAGTGCAAGTAGAGGAAGAAATTGCATGTAAGTTTAATAGAATATAAAGTAGCATGAGTCTGTGGGAAATAGCAGTGAAATCAAAACGATGCCACAGAAGAAAAAAAAAAGGGGGAGTTGGTATGCTAACTAGATCATACCTGGATGAATGCATTCAGTGTGGGATATCGCTAACACAAATGAGCATCTAGGAAACTGGAAATAGTACAGAGGCAAGCATTAAGAATGATTAAGGGCTTGGAGAGACTAAAATGAAACAAGATTTAGAAGCCTTACATTTGTTTAACATGGCGAACAGATGATTAAAAGTGGCATGATATCTGTTTATAAACATCTGAAGTTTGGGTGTAAACATGAAAGATAGACTAGAATTGCATAATACCATACTAAAAGGATTTAACTTGAAAAAATGCAAGACACAATGCAAAAGTAAACATAATGGAGCTGTTTCCCAGCGAAGGTACATTTCCTTTTCGTTAGAGGCTCTGCCAAGAATGAGGAAGTTCGGCAGAGCATCTAGCAGAAGAGAAGGACTCAACAGGTCCCTTACGGATGTGATTTCACCACTTTCACAAACTAGTTAGAAACCTTTATCAGCTGGATCTGTGTGTACAGAATTACTCCAAAAGTGATTTTGTTCATAGATTTTAGAAAACCGGCAGCGCAAGACTTCAGATTTCTGACCAGTCCTATTTTATCTGCATTTGTTCCATAGTCTGCTCCTGGGACTGTTAAAACACAGTGTTAAACCCTCTTTATATTGATGCTAGCCCCTAAAAGTCCATTATCCCAAAGCTCTAAGGGTCCGACTTAGAATTTACTTTGCAACAGAAATGACTTTATTTTTTAAAAATTGTGTATACCTCCAGAAGGAGTTCAAGGGTCCACCAAAAGGGGGATTATTTTTACAAGCATTCAGTCCTGTTTTCTTTTTGGTGAATGCAGTGTCTGATTCCTTTATTTATTTATTTTTATTTTTTAGCCCAAAGTCTGTTCTTACTAAAGTGAAGGCATCATTTTACCCTTAAGGCTGCTTTTAAATGGAATTAAAATAAAAAATTGCAGTTTGGATTATGAGTTCCTAAAGGGCGGTGCTTATTTAATTTGATCTACACAAAACCCAATGCCAAAACAGTGCCATGCATATTTGAAAAATAAAAAAATAGTAAATGATAACTACAGATGTAACTCACTCCAGAAGGGTCATTCATATTATATTTCCCCTGATTTTCACTATAATGCTAAATATTTTTCTCTTCCTCCCCCCCTCACCCTCAAATGTCAATTTCTCAGATTAAGTTGAATATTTTTGGATAATCTGATGACCTGACTCATACATGCAGGACCTGTTAATATATCTGAACCACTTTCAGAATTTGGCAGCAGATTTCTGACTTCAGAATTTCCCTACATAGCCTCAGCCTCTTTGAATTTCTCCCCTTGCAATTTCTCTTCTCTTGCCCATTTGGAGCTCTCCTTTGTCCTGTAGAACTTCGTTGCAGTAACATGCTGGACCAATAGATGCCGCCACGTCATGATGTCCCATACCAATCACAGAGTTTCTTGTTCAGTGGTTAAAAATTAAGATGAAATGTATGAGTTAAAAAAGGGGTGGAAAGGTAGGGGGAGGGTAATGGTAATTGGTACAATCTTCCAGGATGATTATTTACTTTTTAATTGTATGCTTAAGAATTGTTTGAATTTTGCCAAAATTGTGTAATGCTTTGATAGTAAGAATAACAATAAATGTCAATAATTTTTTAGAAGACACCTCAACTTAAGATGCTTTAGACTCACAGTGGATGCACTGTGCCAGGTCTTGTCTCATCAGCATACAAGGATAAGTTCTACATTTTTTTTTTCTTCTGTGGCATTATGTTTTGGCTTCACTGCTAATTCCCACAAAGTCATGCTGCTTTATATTCTAACAAACACGTGTATTTTATTTCTCTATTCACACTTCACAGGGTGTTTCTTTTGGCATACTATAACTATGTGGCTTCTCAAGTACTTCAAATCCACATTTTTAAGTGATAGCAGTGATACTAGTAATTTTTAAGTGATACTGTTTAATTTTAAGTGATACTATTTCAGGCAGGGAGTTCAGAAATTGAATAAACATAGAATTGAAAAATTGATACCTAAAAATATCTTGACCTCAACATTTTTCTCTTGCAATGGAAAGGGAAAGCTTGAAAATATGCTTCACAGAGCCCAGGTGACATGTAAAATGTTATTCTTTAAACAAGTGTTTCTCAAACTGGTGTGTGAGATCATTTCAGTTGGTACAGAACAAATAACTTATTTCAATAGCACAGATATGCAAGAATATCTTCTATTCATGGCAAGTTATATTGGCTTTTGATTTATGGTGATGATATAAAATTTCTTTTACAGATAAACTTATTTAAAAATAGTTTATTTAAAGACAAATGTTAATTCAATAATGGCAATAATTATAAAGATGTTACTCAGCAGAAATGTTGGAAATAATGCTCCAATTTTAAACAATACGTTTTTGCTTATAAAACCTTAAAATTCTTTGATTCCTCTGCTCAACTTATATCAAAAGTGGGTTGGACATACTACTTTTTATTTCATTTCTAATGGCATCTATTTAATATATGTACTTATGTTTAGGGCACCTATTAGAAGGTAGAAAGAAGTTGAATATCATATTGTCAGAATTTTGGGTTCTTGGATGGCTTCTGCAAATGGATAATTATGTAGATGTATAAAAATCTATGTGGCAGCAAAGTAAATCTTGAAAGCAAGGCCAATGTTGAAAATCTGATTTTAAAAGAGAGCAAGGAAACTATTAGAGTAAAAGCAATATCTGTACTAACAATAGCTTATACTAAAGTACCAATTTTCATACTTTTCGGTTTATCCAAAGTATAATATATATACCCCACTTTTCTTTACAGATAAAACTAGCACATGCCATTTTGTACCAGAAATGGAATTTAAAAATTTGTGGCCTTATGTAGAGAATATTAAATTCAGTATTGTACTCAATTTCTCACATGATATTTACTAAAGCCACAGAGCATTCTTAGACACAGTATGATTCACAATAAATAAGATTGTATATTTTGCCCATAACTTATACACTGTAGTATAAAGAATGCCTCTTTTTCTGACAACTGATGCTAATAATGATAGCAGCATGGTGGCTCAGAGTGGATTCCCGGGCTGATTTGAATCTCAGCTCTCCTATTTATTAGCAAGTGCTCAAAATTCTGACCCCTGCATTTTCTCACCTATAAAATAGGAAAATAGGATCTAGAAAATGAGTTACATCTGCCCATTGATATTTTCCTCTTAAGTGCATATTAAATGGCATCCCCTTTAGACCAGAATGTGCTCTGGACCATGCTCCAAATTGCCTTGATGCCAGAACCCTTTCTACTTCGAGAACCAGAAAAGGAAACATTACGCCTGGCAGCACCTGTAGCCTCCAAAGTATATCTGCAGGGAAGAACACCCAGTGAGTGATGAGAGCTGCCCCTTTATCAGTTTAAATGTACAGCCCCACCTTTCCCATTGCCACTGAAAAACTGTAGATAATGCCCTGTTAATTAAAACAAAAACAAAAACAAAAACAAAACATTGTAACTATGGTATTCATGATTGGTTTTGGCTTTTGAACTCGATTGCGCTCACGGTAATTGCAAAAGACCAAGCTGAAGTTGAGGATGAAATCTTTTTCTGAGCTTTTTCACAATGCAATTTAGTTGATATCATAGGAAAACTTAATTTCCCTCCAATGGGAGTGACTTTAAGGATTGAATTGTCCTCCTTTAGGCCTCATATGAGACAGTGTGAGGACTGCTCATGGCAGCATAGCTTTCTTTGTGGTTAGAGACCACTGGGTTACTTCTTGGGAAAGTTACTTCCATTTATTTGGGCCTCGGTTTCCTTATCTGTCATATGAGCTTCATGATAATATCCATTTCTCAGGGATGTTGTGAAAAGTAAACGAACTCGCATGTACTATAAGTGGCCAGGACAACGACTGACATTTAGTATATTCTCAATAAACTAAAACACTTATTATTATTGTGATCAAAGCTCCTAAAATAGACAGGGGGTGTAGGAAGGGGTGATTAAACAGATGCTAAATTCATGGGTTGTTTATTCCGTCTACTTTGCGTTGGCCCCTGGTCGTGATATACACGTGTGCACATATAGAAAATTCGCTGCTGTGGAGGTACGTAATGCAAGCGCAAAAGGCTGAGGCCTGAAATGGCATTTCAGCAGTGTGCCTGGGAAGCTCTGACGCTGCCTTGGAAGTCAGTCTTCGCTGCCTGACCTTTGGCGCCCGGGAGGGATGCCTGTACCTGCGCCCGGCGCTGGAAGGGGCCCAGGCCCTCCCAGAGCAGTCTATCCCCAGTCGGCTTCCTCCTTCATAGCCTTCATCTCCACGGAAAAGAGTATTTCCTCCCGACAGAGCAAGCTCCCCAGTCTGCTGTGGGTTGGTTTGTATTTTACGTTGTTGCGAGGAGGTGAAGTCCCTTCTGTCTTCTCCCTTGGGGTAAGAGGAAAAGAGCCTGGCGGGGGCTGGGCAGTGGGCCGGAGCGCGGGGTCCGGGAGAGTCCGGGGTTAGAGCAAACCCGGGGGATTGCCCCCTCGGAAGCAGGTGGGGGCAGCCGGCTCGCGGGTCCCGGGAGGGGAGCGCGGCCGCGGATCCCTCCCCTCGGCCGGGAGGTCGCAGCGGCGGGCGCCAGGCCGGGCGGAGGCGGGGTGGGGGCGGCGCGGAGATTACCGCGGCGCCACCCGGGACGCCCAGGGCCCCAAGGCCGCGGGCGGGCCCCACGCGTGGCCGCAGACGATGACAGCAGGCAGTTGCCCGAGGTCAGACCCAAAGCAGTGGTCCCCGCGGGTCCCGCACTCCGCGCCCCCGGGGCGGCGGCGCTCCACCCTCCCCTCCGTCCTCCCCCCGCAGCCCGCGCGCAAGTGCCAGGCCGCCCGCGGCGCGGCGCTCCTCCGGTAGCCCCGGTCCGCGCCCACCTGCCCCCTGGTCCAAGTGAAGCTGTCGCTCCCATTCGAGAGAGGGACTGGCAGGGAGAAAGCTGGGGTGGGACGCGCCGGCGGCTGGGCGCGGGCTCCCTTTTTTCTTTTCTTCTCCTT
>PVIY010023293.1:0-39513 GCA_004026745.1 Myrmecophaga tridactyla | reverse complement strand
CCTCCCCCAGGCTTTCCCCCAGCTTCCCCCACCCCGGCTTTTCCCCAGGCCTCCCCCCAGCTCTCCAGGGCAGGCCGGGTTCATACAACCACTTTCTGCCAGGGATGCTGAGTTGGAGAGCCAGCCTTACTGGCCAGGCCTGACCCCCTTTTCCTTTCCCTGAAGACTTAGGACCCTACCCCCTCACACCAGCCTCACTGTGACCTAGGTGGCCCCAGGACCACCATCTGCCCCTCAGTTTATTTAAGGACATTGGGGAATAGCCACACCAACAGGGACAGCCCGAGTCACCACTGAGCCCTGCTCAGGGCACCGTAGCCTGGGATCCACCAATGACACTAGCTATGCAAGTCCAGACCAGGTTTCCTCACCTGTGGGGTGGAGAAGGGATGTCCACCTCCCTCCCAAGGGGGCTGCGAGGACTAAAGGCATCAATGCACACGGCCCCTTAGCCCTGGCTCATGTAGCACCTCAGCAGGTGTTGGACACTATAATTAACCAGTGGCTGAAGTCTGCTTCCGCCAGGGGCTGCCCCAGACCCTGCTCTCCCCTCTCTTTTAGAGCCATTGACCTTGGCCTGAGGATCCTTTGGTGTGAACTGGTGGCTCCAGAGGTGGCAGAACCCAACCCTCCCCCCAGGAGTTCCCAGTCAAGGGAGCCCTCCCCAGAAATGCCTGCCCACTCCCTCCTGGAAAGGAAGCAGCACCTTCCTTCCCATATCAGCAAATAAGAAACCCACCCACCTCTTCCAAGGCCCCCACTAGCCCTTGCCCTGTTCTCAAGAGACTCCCTAAATTTCAACACTGCCTCTTATCTCTCCCCAGCAACCCAAGTCAGACATGCCGCCATGTCTTTCTAATGTTGATCTCCTTCCAGGTGTGAAGACAAAATCCTTTCTCTCCGCCACTTGCTACTTGGGTCTTATTAACGGCATGTGTCTGGTATATACTTCTCAGTTACTGTTTTCTGAGGACTTGAGGTTCTGCTCTCTCCCTCCTGGTCACCCCTGCTGTGTGATGCTGTGACAAGAGCACCCGGCTTCGAAACCAGCTGGAGCTGGATGTGATCCTGGCACCATTATTTACCAGCTGTGTGATCTCGGGCAAGTCCATTAACCTCTCTGAGCCATGGATTGTTTGTTTGCCTGAAATGACGGGGACAATCTTATTTTCATTAGCAGGGGGACTCCCCACTAGAAGGAAAGCCAGGGTGAAAACCTTGAGAAGCTCTTTGAGGTGGGGGGAGAGTCCCCCACCCCTCTCAGAAGGAGCATGTTGATGAAATAGAGCGGGCTGCTTCTGCCTGACAACCAGCTCTTGTTTGGTGGTGGAGGCAGCAAGTCGAACCGGGAGGGCAGGATGTTTGGTATCATCAGTGCTTGGTGGGGGGAAGCAAAGAATAGTTGAAGCCACTGACAACAGGGAGGAGCCTCACATCCCATATCCTTCACACCAGCCTCATCAACCAAGAACCCATCGTCTCCCCCAACCTGCCCTTTTCCTCGCTGCCCATCTTGGTGAGAACCCTGCTCATCTGGTCTCCAGCCAGGGGACTTCTCAGATGGGGGGGTCTTTACTCTTTTATGCCCTGGACCCTCTGGCATCTGGGCCTATGGACCCCTTCACAGAATCAACTTTTCAGCTGTATAAAATAAAGTACATAGGGTTATTGTGGTGGCTTGAGTTACGTACCCCCAGTTTCAATATAGTCTTAATCTGCATTCCTGGGGATGTGAACCCCCTGTAAATAGGACCTCTTGAAGGTGTTCTTTTTAGTTCAGGTGGGGCCAGCCGAATGAGATTGGGTCTTAATCCAGATGACCAGAGCCCCTTATAAACAAGAAATTCAGAAACAGTGAGAAAAAGCCATGGGGAGGAGCCAGAGAAGCTGTAAGTCCATGGAGTCCAGAAGAGAAAGGAAAGGACATCCCCACATGGTGGGAAAGCCACAGAACCCCAGGATCGACGGCTGGCCAGCATATTGCAACCAGCCCCCCAGCCCCTGAAACCATGGGCCAATACATGGCTGTTTTTATGCCAACCCACGGCCTGGTACCTGACACAGCGGGCAGGCAAACCAAGACAGTTACCGAAGAAACGGATTATAATGAAATACAGGTAGCAAAATATGAAAGCAAATACGTGATACAGGCCTCACTGTGACCCGTGGGATGACGAACACCTATAGGTGTTTCCTCATTAACACACTGACTAACAAGATGCAGTGGGAGTGCCAATAAGTATCTGGGTGCTTTTTGCACTTTTGAAGAAGCATATTTCAAGACAGCTGTAACAGCTGCAGTGTGAAATGGAAAATATGGGTTTCTGTCGGTGACCATGTGCCAGGTGCTGCCCCCACCACAGCAGTTTGTTCCCTCCATTCATTCTGGAAGGAAATGTTGTATGTCAGAAGTTAGAGAAATTTAAAAAAAAAAAAGATATAACCCCCTCCCCCATTCAGGCTCATGGGCTCCCTACATTTCTGTGGATTGCAAACTGGGGACCCTTAATTAGATTCTCTGTTTTGTCTGAACTGCCCTCTCCCACCCACCTCTCCTAAGCGGCTCCCCCACGCTGGTGATTTCCCTCCTCAGCGTTGAGTACCTCTGCTCACATCTCCCATTCTCACTGCTGCTGCTCTGGTTTGGGGGTTCATTATTTCTCACATCCGTCCCTGCAGCAGCTTCCTAGAGGGCCTCCCCACCTCCACTCCATCCCTCCTCCACCCCCAACCCCAGCAATATCATTCTAAAACGCACACTTGCTGCATCACCAAATGGCAAGATCTAACAGGCTTTGCAAGACACCAAGGTTCTCACCCAGCCCTGCAGCCCCGTGTCCCCCACTCCCACTCTACCTGCCACGCTGAGCTTCTTGTCGCTCCCAGCATATGCCGCTTGTCCTCACACCACCAATCCTTGGACTGTGCTAGTCCCTCTGCCTGGAATGTCCTCCCCAAGCCATCCAGCAAGCAAACCCGTACTTATTTTCCAAATGATACCTTTTAGGTTGAGCCGTCTCTGCCCTTCCCCGGCCCCTGTCCCACCCATCCCCACGCTCCGGGTTCCCCTGGCACCTGGTGTCCAGACAGCAACACATCATGTCACGATTGCTCAGTATGTCTGTCTCCCCAGGTCTGTGAGAGCTTGTGAGGGCAAGGACTGCACCTCCTTCCCTGTGACCCCCAAACCTAGACCAGTGCCTGGTGCCCAGCGGCCTTCAATGACTGTGGCTGAGTAAATGAATATAACATGAAAAAAGAGATTAAATAGCCTCTGAGTCATGAGTAGCTGGGAATGGGGTGAACAGGGGCCAAAAGCGATGCTGTGTGATGAAGAGCATTAGGGTTTTCTTTTCTTTTCTCTACGATTACTGCCCAATTTCCCACATCCTGAGATTGGCGCATCGGGCACATTTTGATCTATGGGTTATGCCATAATTCCCGGAATTCAGTTCTCTTTTCTTTGAGGGATCCCTCTGTTATATACATTCCTCACTTAGAGAGTGCTCATTTCCCTTACCAGAAGGCTCACCGTTTTGGTTTCATTAAATAGAGCGTTCTTCCACTGCATGAAGAATAGGATTAGATTTATAGAAATTCAATTTCCTTTTGGCTTTTTAGGAACAAATGTCTTACACACTCAAGCTACCACTCTATTTGTCTGGCCTCCTGAAATTATAGCTTATAAGCTCCCTTTACTCCCTTCTGACACACTCCCCATTTAACCCCTTTTGACCTGGATCTGTTGAGGCTGTTCTCTGGGCCCCAATGGCCTTTACTTGGGTTCCTCTGTCTCCTCCTCTCTGAGGTACATGATGCTGTTGGCCATGCTGACTCTTCCTAAAACCCTCAAAATCCTCACCTCCAAGTCCTTTTCCCCAAGATATCTGCCCCCCACCCCCCACTCCGGCCTCTGAGTTTCCATATGTGTTTGTTCATCCAACTTCTTACATCTCCACTTTGAGGTGTCAAAGGCAAACGAGCTAAAGCAGAAGCTGACCTACCCCAGAGCAAACAGGCTCCTCTTCCTGCTCTTCCAACCTTACGAGTGGCACCACTCTCCCTCTGGTGTTTCATGACCATCTCCCTCTCCCTCACACCACAAGTAAAACCCACTGCCAAGCCTTAAACTTTTATCTCCTAACTACATCTCTCCTCAACCGAGCTCTCTCCCACTAACTCTTAAACTCCATGAAGGCTGGAACTAACTATCTGTTTCTGTCCTTTATTATAACCCCAGTGCTGAGCACAGGCCGGGTGCCCGACCGCAGCCCGGTAGAGACCTGTGGACTGAACTGACTAGTGAGTGAACAAATCCCGTTTTGCAAATGGTAAAACGGAGGTTCCGAGCAGGAAGCGATTTGCCCTGGTCACCCTGCTGGTCCAACTGGAACTTCACCCAAGGTTGGCTCCGGTGCCCAGCCTCTTCCACCGCTCTGAGCACCTGGGCTATGGTGTCCTGCCTTCAGCCAGGAGCTGCCCGGGCGTGTGCCTGCTGGCCGGAGACGCAGGGCCTTACCTGAGAGCACCGTGAAGACGGCCGCGAAGGCGTTGAGCTTGAGCCCGTCGATGACGCTGCTGGAGTGGAAGAGCTCGAGACACATGAGGCTGAAGCCAACCACCAGCAGGAGGATGTAGAGCACCTCGGAGACCACCGACAGCCACAGGACCCCTGCGGCACAGAGGCAGAAGGGCCGTGAGAGGAGGGGCCCACCATGAGGACTCTCCCTGTGTCCCTCCCACCCCACACCCACTGTGGGAGCACGTGGATTTAAGATAGACCTGAGTTGCCGGGGTGGATCCTGATTGGCCTAAGACCGTCATGGCAATCCCACCCTCCTCACCAGTGATTGGCTCAGGAGCCCAAGCCTAAGCCAATCAGAGCGAGACCTTCTCTAGCCGACAATTCTGGGTCCAAGGAGTCATGCGGCAAATAAGTGGGTCCATTCAGGTGGAGGGAGGAACTTTCATCCCGTGGCTAGATGAGAGGCTCTCTTTTTCCTTCTCATCTGATAGATGATTGCTGCGACAGCCATTTGATAGCTTTGGAAGACACCAGCCTTAGGATGGAGCTCACATGGTACTGGCCAAGCAGAGCAAGGGAAAGATGACTCCACTGGGCCACTGAATTAACCAGCCCTGAGGTCTCTCTAGACTTCCCTTGTATGAGTTAAATTTCCCTATTGTTAAGTGACTTGTATCAGAAGCATCCCAAGTCGTAGACATGTCCTTTTTGCCCTCAGAGGACACCTAGATTATTATCTGCCCTGTTCCTTACCCCACTTTTTTTCTAGAAACCACCACTGCTATTCCCACTGTTTTGACCTTGCGGTTCTCCCAGGGACTGCCATGTTCCGATGTGATCCTGATCCACATAAGTGATCCACTGTGATCATCTGACCTGGAGTTGCCCAATCAAAGCCATTCTCTAGGAATCCCATCTTAGAGCCACTGAAGTAAACAGGGAGAGGGAAGCTCAGATAAGGGACTGAGCATTCTGACAATGTGGGCATCTGGTCCCACTTATTCCTGAGGCCATCAGCATCCCTGTCCTCCAATATTTTGGCTGTGAAAACTTTCCCTGTATCCCATGAGACAGCTCAACATCTTTTCCCCTTGAACTGGTCTGAATTGGCTTACCATTATTGGCAAACTAGTGCAGTTTTTGCTTTTCCCACCCAACATCATTCCCCTCTTCTTCTCTAGCTCTTTCTTTGGAAAGCCCCTGCCCTCTCTCAGTCTCCATGGTTCAGCTGGATATGACCCTCGTCCAGCTCCATGTCGGGCACATGACTCAGATCTGGCCAATCAGAGCTCTATTGCCACCCACCCGACACTTGCCCTGCCCCACGCTGCCCCCTTCCAGTCTTTGAGCCTCCATTTCTTCATCCATAAAATGGGAATAATGACACTGATCTCAGTATTGTGCTGTGAGAGTTCAGGTACACAGCAATATAAAGAGTGCATGCCTAGCATAGAGTGAGAGCTCAATTCATGTAAGCTATTATTACAGCCATTATAACTACTGTATGGTAGGAACATGGTGGGATTTATCCAGTGGTGACTGGAAATGGAACCCAGAAGGTCTGGCATGAGGACTAGGCCAGAGACAAGGTCAAGAGGGAGAAATAAAATTGTGGAAGCAGAAAAAGAGTGGCAGGTGGAAGAGAGAACCAGGGACATGTCCAAGTGACTTGTCTTCCAGCCACAATTAACCATGTTGGGTGGGACAGAGACGGACATATGACCCAAGTCAGTTCAATAAGAATCAGACGCAGGATGTTTTTTCTGGAAACAATGGGAAAGAGAATCCCTTTCTTCTTACTGCATTTGAGGCTGGGAGAATGTAAAGATGGAACTTATTGAGTCATCAGTTGGCAAGGGCCTTCCTGAGAGTAAAACAAATGCCAGAGAAGGCAGAGCTGAGAGATTGAGGAATATTGTGTCCTGATTACAATGTCTGAGCTCCTAGATCCAGCCATGCCTGAAGCCATTCCCTTGTTCTTTCAATCACATGAATCAATGAATGCCTTATTGTTGCCTAAACCAGTTTGAGGCAGAATTTCTATCACTTTCCACCAAGAGTCCTGATGTTTCACCTTTTCTATTCTCTAAAGTTTTCAACGTGTCCTTTCCTTCTTTCCACACCTGAAGTGTTCTGGGACATTCAGTAAATACTATTTAAAAAATAACACTCAATACTATTTACAGAGTGAAGCAAATAGAAAGTAGCAAATTCAGAGTCCTTATCTGCTCTCTAATGGAAAATCCAGATTCTGAAACATCCACTATCATTTCCAGCATGACAGGGCTTTTAGAACTTCAATTTTTTTTTTTTTTTTTTTTTTTTTGGCTACAAAACATCACCTCTCCTGGGTAATCCTTTGGATTTTCATAGGAGAATAATGTCTTCTTGGCAGCCTGGCTGTTGTTAAAACACTCCCTGGCACCATACCTTCACAGCCTCCTAGGCCCTTTGCTGGGCCTGAGGCCCACCTGGCAGCAGAGAGGAGAGCAGGAAATGCAGGGTGAGCTGAGCCATGCTAGGAGAGCAGCCAGCTTGGCTGAGCCCTGAGGATGACACCCCTCCCAGCAACTCCCCATCCCCCTCCCAGCAACCTTCACTGTGGACTGCTGTGGTCCCTTCCCCAGCTGCCTCGTCAGCCCCGCTGGTAGAGACCACACACCCCTACCCCACCCCACGGCACAGGTCACTGACCCAGCTGCCTCCCTTACACCCACTCCCACTCTGCCAGGGCCAGGCCTCCATCCCACCCACCTCCCCACACAGCAGGGCTCCGCTCTGCTCTTTCAGACTGGATGGGAGATGAGATGGGGGCTTTGGTGGGGCTGGGATGTTCTGGGTTCTTGTTATTCCCACTAGATTGATTTCTTTGTCTTCCCACTGGGCTCAGAAGCATCTGCCTGAAAGTCTCAGCCCTCCCCAGCAAAGGAAGTTAATAATAGCAGTGCTTCTTATTCTTGTTATGCTCGTAATAATAATTTTCACAAGAAGGGCCAACTGTTTGGTGTTTCGAACGGACATCATTGGTGCTCCACCCAGTCTCCCTGGCTCTCCTTTAGTGTTTCTGTCTTTGGAAAATTGTTCTTGAGCAGCTGGAATTTCCTGGTACTCATCTGCACTCCCAAAGTGCCTGGGAAATTGCATTGGCCTCTCTGCACTTTTGCCACTCAGTGGCTGCCCAGTAGAGCCCTGTCCTTTGCTTCTGATGGGACAACTCTGGGCTGTAATTCTCCTTGGGATTTGGCCCTTATTTGCTTTCCTCCCATCCCCACTTCCCTTTCCCGTCTGCTCTGGCAGCATTCCCTTTATGAACAACTTGCACCTGAATCCTCCTCTCAGGGTCCGCTTCTAGGGGACCTGACGTCAGGCACAAAGGTTCACATATGTTAGTCCCCCAGACCCTCATAACAACCCCATGCAGGTGAGGAAACTCAGGTCCCGCAAAATGAAGCAACCAGTTGACGCAGCTAGGTAGGGATGTAGTCTGGATTCAAACCCAGGCCTCTCAGCCCCCAGAGACTTTCCTTGGTAGAGAGGTTGTAAGCTGGCAAGATAGGGTGGCCACTTGGAGCTCATGTCACTCCTCTGCTCTGGGGCTGGCCGCAGTGGCCTGTCTGGGTGTGGGGACATAGGGTTCCCTGGCCAAAACCTTCATGCTAAATGCTCTCCAGTGTCCCAGGCAATTCCTGGTCCAGGATTCCTAGAAAAAGATGACCATTGAGTGAGAGAGCTGGGTCCTTTGATTAGCAGCAACCCTGAGCCCAACTGAACAACACGTGCGATAGGGAAGGAGGCCAGAGGGTAGAGAAGATGGGTCTTGCAGGCTCTTGGAAAATGGCTAAGGGTGTTGGACTTGACACATGTTGCAGAGACAAATGAGGATGCATTGAAGGGTCTTAGCAAGGAAAGTATATGGTCTTGGATGCACTGGGTAGATCACTCTGGCAGGAGAGCTGAGAATGGACCAAAATGAAAGAAAGTGTAGGTGGGAAGGCCTGCAAGGGGCTTTCGCCACACTCTACATGTGCGATGATGGCGGCTGGGGCTGGGCAATGATGGGGCTGAGGACAAAGCAAGCCAACTTGCTAATATCTGAGGGCTGGACTCAGAGGGGCTGCTGACCTGTGAAGGTGGAGAGAGGGGAGTCCAGGATGGCACCTTGTCTCTGGCTTGGACAACTGAGCAGACAGCAACATCCCTCACTGAGAATGAGAAGACGCCAAGGCAGCAGGACAATGAGGCCACTTCTGGATAGGCAGAATTGGCAGTAGCTGCAGGTCATCCTGCAGGGAGTCTAGGAGGCAACTGGAGCTCAGATAGAGATTTCGGGGGCACTGGTGAGAAATATTGGCTATTATTGCCAAATAAGTGGCAGCCGTAGGCATGGGAGGAGAGGTGGGACTCTGTGGAAAGTATGTGGGGCAAAAGAGAGCAGGGCAGAAGGTGGACTCCAGGGGAGGGGAGAAAGGGGCAGGAGGGCCGTGAAGGTGTAGCACGGGGTGGGTACCCCATGCCTCCTTGCCCTCAGCACTTCCATGCATGCCTCTACTGACCAGCACCTGCAGCTCTTTCCTGGGGGGCTCATTCTGCTCCCCAGAACCCATGCCACCCACCCGTGGGGCAAGCTGGACATGCTGGGGCAGGAAGACTAGCCTCCCTCCCACCCCCAGCAGCAGCTCTCAACCAGTGCCTGACACTTTGGCGTTTATTACCTGAGCTGGGTAACGCGAAGGGTGCAGTCTACAAATTTGTGTTGCTCACTGGGGAGAGCAGCGGTTTTAAGAGATGAGTCACCACGTTAAATTGTCTGAAGCAAAGAGTGAAAAAGCTATTTGCTTTTCAATTATTTTTTAATTCTTATTACCTCAATCAAAAGAGGCTCTGCTGGGTACCAGGTGTCATTAACACCTTTCTAACACTTGTGATTTTTTTTGTTTATTTTTAAAGCAAAGAGAGGGCTGGCCTCAGGTTCAGAATCCCCAGCAGTTCCTGGCTAGACTTGAATCAACACTTGGAGAGCGGCCTTCTGTGATGGTAATTGTCCCTCCACCCACCCCCATCCCTTCTACCCACTCGCACCCCGGCCATCCACTCTCCTTCCTTCTCTGTGCTATGGGTCCCCCAGAGACTGCCTCCTTCCAGTTACATCTAGGGCCCCATCCCAGACCTGCTGAATCGTAGACTCTGAGGGTGATGCCCAGTCTGTGTGGTTTTTGTTTTTTTGGGAGGGGGGTGCATGGTCCAGGAATCGAACTTGGGTGTCCCGCATGGAAGGCGAGCATTCTACCACTGAACCAAGCATGCACCCTCCAGTCTGTGTTTTAAAGAGCCCTCCCGGGGATGCTGGTGCACGTCAAAATGTAAGAACCAACTCTCTAAAGCCCCCTCTTACACAGATAAAAAAGGTGAACTAACTTAAGGAAGTCTTGGCTCAATGATAGGGCGGTATGTATTGGGGGCTGGCATAAGGTGGTATGGGAATGATTGAAGTTGGGAATCGCGGCACGCTGCAGGCTCGCTGCCATCATCAGTGCTGTGGACTGCACGCATGTGGCAATAAAGGAAAGGCAGGAAGGGCAGAGGGCCAGTGGCCTCCAGCTGCTGCCCGCTGGACCTCACCTTGGCGATACCAGAGAAAGGCTCAATAACAAAGAAGATGAGTGTTCCAAGTGTCTGAAACTTGCTGCTAATGGCTCAATTTGCAGCAGAGAATTGGTGACCTCCTGGGACAGAAGAAATGAAATGATTTCTCATCAGGTGCGGGTCTGTGGGGTGACAGCTAATCCTGTTAGCTGCACTCTTTCCGCCTTTTTAAAAAACAGCTTCGTGATGCCAACTCTGACCCCTGATTGATGGAATTGATGGTTTTGCAACAACAAGTTCTCTTTTGCCCCAGGTTCCTTCCTTGCTAAGATGGTTTCCGGGGCCAGCTGCTGGGGGAGTGGAAAACTAGGAGTGCAAACCGAGCCTTAGCTATGTGACCTTGGGTGGAGGACTTAATCCCTCTGTCCCTTGGATTCCTCCTTTGAAAAATGTGCATAATAGACTTGCGAACCTTAAATGAGATTATATCTAAACATCACACAAGGCTGACACGTGAAAAGTGTTTAAGACAGTTAAGTATTACCATTAATTACTAATTATTATAATTATTGGCAATCATAATAATTATCAGAGGCAGTCAGGCATAGGTCGTGAAGGGCATGATTCTGCCAGTTACCAGCTGGGAGACTTCGGGCAAGTGCTAGATTCCCAAAGAACCTCAGTTTCCTTGCCTATAAAATGGGAATAAATATTATCTACATCATGGGCTGCCATGAGGGTTAAATAACCTAGTTGATGAATGAAGTGTTTAGAATGGCGCCTGTCACATAGCAAGTGCTCATTGAGTGTTAGCTGTTACTATTATGGTTGTTGATGTTTTTCCTAATATGATATAGACAGAGGGAACCAGGAAACCTAGAACAAGTACACATCAGCCTGCGGAAAACAAAACTCTTACAGGGGAACCAAGAGGAATCGTTGCAAAATCATAAGATTTCCTAAGAAACAACAGCATTTTGAGAGAAAACAATTTTTCTTCCCCAAAGCCCATCAGTTTAATATGTCAAATCAATAAGTCATGGCTGCTGGCTGTGACACACCCCCACACGGAGCATGTTAAATCATGTAAATGATGCAGAGCCCAGACCTTAGGGGCTGGAAACAACCCAGTGACAGCTGCTGCTTGTGAAATGTCAATACTGGCAGCTCAGAGGCAGAGACACATGGGGCTTGGAGAAGGCTCGAGGCCTCCAAGAACTTTTAAAACCTAAAGGGAGGGGCTTTGGAGGCTGATGAGTCCATGGCCCTCATTTTGCAGGCCCGGAAAGGAGCAAGGACTCAGCCATGTCACAGAGCAGATTGCAGGCAGTTTGTGTGCTGGTTGGGAAGGATTATGCACCCTAGAAGAGCTATGCTTCAATTTTGATCCAATCTTGTGGGAGCAACCTTTTCTTTTAATCCCTTTTCAGCACTTTAGGGAGACTTTGCTTAGATTATCTCCATGGAGATGTGACTCGCTCAATTGTGGGTATTAATTAGAGGGAGATGTGACTCCACCCATTCCATGGGTCTTGATTAGTTTACTGGAGTCCTTTAAAAGAGGAAGCATTTTGGAGAAAGCTTCAGAATGAGGAAAGCCGTGGGAACTGCAGAGCCCAAGCAGCCAGAGACCTTCGGAGATGAAGAAGGAAAACGCCCCCAAGGGAGCTTCATGAAACAAGAAGCCTGGAGAGAAAGCTAGCAGATGCCGCCATGGTCACCATGTGCCTTTACAGTTGAGAGAGAAACCCTGAACTTCATCGGCCTTTCTTGAGTGGAGGTAGCCTCTTGTTAGTGCCTTAGTTTGGACATTTTTATAGACTTCCTTCAATTGGGACATTTTCATGGCCTTAGAACTGCAAACTTGCAACTTAATAAATCCCACCTTTTAAAAACTGTTCTGTTTCTGGTATACTGCATTCTGGAAGCTAGCAAACTAGATTAGTCTGCATGGAGGAGGCTGTTCCACCAGTACCTCCTGCCCCCATGGCTGCTGTATGTTGCATGAATAGGGAGTGGGTTGCATCTGTCAGAGGCACAGGAATTGAGGTTTGGGAGAAAGGGGAAAGCTCCAAGAAGCAGTGAGACCCAGGATGGTGGGTCACACTGCATGTCAGTGGCCCTGAGTTTGGGTCTTGATGCTGCAGGACCTGAGGAAGGACCCACTGCTGCCATGGGCCTCAGTTTCCCTCTCAGTAAAACTAACGAATTGTTAAACAAGTTACCCATGGGCTGAATCCAGCCTGCAGAAATGCGTTGTTTGGCCCACTCAATATTTTTCAAACATCTGAATTCATTACCAACAATTAAAAAATAAGAGATGTCTAATAAAAATCCAGATTTCTCAATTCATTTCTCCCAATACCAGACCTGCATCCTCACCCAGTGACAACCATGGAGGTGCACCCCCAAACAGGGCACCCCACCCGGCCCCCTTCACTCCTTTACAGATCACACCACAACATTGAGTTCCTATCCACAACAAAGTCTAATGTCATTTCCATTCCTGACATTCTGCAGCAGGGAAGCATTCCCAAACTTGTTTGGGGTGTCCTGACATCTACATGGGTGAAACATCCAGCAAGTGCTCAGTTATCCATCCTGCTTAGAAACCAGGGTTCTAGCAAGCACCACGCCATCTCACACCCAACGGTGCCCACTTTCAGAGTTAGAATAAAAAGAAAGGCATTCGGCTCTAAAAAGATGCCCAGACTGAAATGAACCAAGAATAAGAAAACCCTTCCAGCTTTAACTGAGGTCACAGTGAGAGCCCCCAGAGGCTGCCTTGTGGACTCACTCAACAGCGGAAGAAGGGATGAGTTTAAATGTCAGTCAGTGTTCTACTCTGGAAACACAAAGCCTGGATGTGACCATCGGCTGCAAAACCATCTGAAGGGCTCCCCAACCATCTCAAGGGCTCCCCAAACATCTCAAGGGCTCCCCTTTTCTGAGAACCACACCATTTAAAGTGGGATCCATGGACGGACAGCATCTTCCTCACGGGAGGCTTCTGGGAAATGCAACCTCTCAGGCCCTACCCAGACCCACTGATTCAACTCTGCATTTGAACCAGCTCCCCAGATAATTCAGGTGCACGTTCAAGTGTGAGGAATGTTGGTCTAGACAGTGAAGTTCAAGTGTCTTGGCATGGCATTCAATGCCCTGGACAAGCAGGTCCCAAGCAGCCCTGCCCACCTACGGTGCCAGCCCCCTGATGGGCTGCCGCTCGCTGATCATTCCAGCCCTCCTCGGCTTCCAGGCATGACCTCACCCCTCAGAGCCCTGGTCCCTTCTAGGGAAGGCTGAAGAATGACCCCCCTGCCTCAAAGCCATCCACGTCCTAATCCCCAAAACCTGTTACCTTACATGGCAAAAAGGCCCTTGCAGCTGTGATTGAGTTAAAATCTTGATACACGGAGATAATCCTGACTAACTGGGTTCCTCCAACATAATCACTAAGGCTCCTTATAAGGCAAAGAGGGAGGCAGGAGGATCAGAGGCAGAGGGAGACTTGAAGATGCTACACTGCTGGCCTTGCCGACAGAGAAAGGGACCTCAAGCCAAGGAATGCAGGCAGCTTCTGGCAGCTGGTAAAAGTAGGGAAATGGATTCTTCCCTGGAGCCTCCAGAAGGATCTCAGTCCTTCTGACACCTTGATTTTAGCCCCATAAGACTCATTTCAGACTTCCGACTTTCAGAATTGTAATAATCAATGTGTGTTGGTTTAAGCCACATATGTAAGTTGAAGTGTAACAATAAGAAACAAATACACTGCCTCTCCTCACTCAAGACCATCTCCTCCAAGAAGCTTCCGACAACCTGGCTCCCACGATGACCCTTAGCCAGACCTCAGCAGAGAACACAGCCTCTCCACTCCTTCCATGGGGATACCTCGTTGGGGCGGAAAGAGCCTGTATTTGAGGTCAAGCAGGGCTGAATTTGACCTAACCTCTCAGAGCCTCAGTCACTTCATCTGTGAAATGGAGTCAACACTACCATTCCCACACGTTTTCTGGGCCAGTTAAATGAGGTGGTTGCTGCAAACCCCACAGTCAAGTTCCTGGCACATGGTAGGTCCTCAGTGGGTATTGGGTACCATCAAGCCAACAAGCTGGGCCCAGAGCCATGAGCCTATCCTCTGTACTCCCAACAGAGAAAAACTATTTATCATTGGAACAGATTTTGATGGTGCTATATTGTCTGCAGAGTTCCACGAGTCTACATCCCTGGCAATTCAGAAGCGTCTTTAATAGGCATGAGCTTTAGGAATGGCTCTACCAGAATCCGGGGACAGTTCTGAGCACTGGAGGTGGGTCTGGTGACCTGTGCCTTCAGCACTGGACGACAGCAATTTTTTTCTCCCTTCAAGATCCAGAGCTGGCCTTGAAGATAAGCACAGGCCCACTCAGACCAGCAAAGGCGGCCAGGAGGCCTGGGGAAGACACTGGTGGGGGGTGGTGGGAAGAACTCAAGGCTAAGTTCTGGCCCGAAACCCTCTCTCCCTTGGAGAAGCCACCTCACTTCTCTAGGCCTCTGTTTTCCCACATCTAAAATGGGCTTGCTGTGCAGGCAAATGAAATAAGCCAGGGTAAGGCAGAAGCAGTAAACAGACCTGAAGACAAGCTTTTAAATTTTTCTTTAGTTTTGCTTTGTTTTCTGTTTGTTTGTTTTCTTCTCTCTCTCCGTGTCTCTCTCTTAGCACTACATGATCGTTAAAAAAAAAATTTCTTTTAATTAGGCAGCATTTAAATAACATGAAAATATAGACACTTTTGAAAATCTACTTGGCAAGGCCACATTCCATCTGAAAACAATGGGCTGAAAAGCCGAGTGGCAGCTGCTGCTTTGAATGGGGTACATGCGTTCCAGTACGCCACAGTCCCCACCCTTCCCTATTGTTTCCAGCCACGGAGGCTGAGGGTATAGCCCAGGGGAATCCACCCCGAGTGTGGGCAGGACCCTTCTCAGTGAGGACTATCAGGAAGCCCTGGGAGAGAAGGAAAAGTCAGATGCTGAGCAGTCAGGGAGGACAGAGGTGGGCGGGGCTTTCCTTTTGAAAGGAAGCCAGCCATGGGGTGCCAGGAAAGGCAGCAGACACCAACTGGTTCCCACACCACCTGCTGCCGGGCAGGAAGAGCAGTGCCCCCCAAAAACTGTTCTGGGAATGTAAAGTGAGGCTGGTCTCCATAGAAGGGAGATAAGGGAAATGCTGTGAGGTCTTGGGTAACCCAGTGGTTCCAGGCATGGCCTGGGGAGCCAGAGCACCTGCAGGCAAAACTACTCATCTGGTACTGATTTGCTGTGTGACCTTGGGGAAATTGCCTCACCTCTCTGAGCCTGGGTTTCCTTTTCCATCTCTGAGGCCGGGTGTTAGAGTTCAGTGAGATAGCCAGGCTTAGGTCAGGATAACCCTCAATATATGCTAGTGGCCCCATTTAACAGACCAGAAAATAGAGGCTTGGAAAGAAAGGGAGAATGAAAAACCTCAACTGACAGAGCCAGGCTGGACTGGTGGGGGGGGGGATACTGTCCAACTGGGTGAAGTAGATTCAGCCCTTGCCCAGGTATCCAAACCCAGACAAACTCTGCCCCTGTCTTTGGATTCCCTGCCACCCCCTCTCCCATTATTGAATCCTGGAGTCCCTGCAGCCCAGACAATATTCCAACTAGCCTTTCCCCATCCTGATCTCTGAGAAACTGCAGTCACTGCACCTGCCAAATTTCCTAAAGCCGGGGTCTGTGTCATTTAACATGGGGGGTGCAAAGGGGAGCAGGACTGATATCCAGCTCCCCGGGAACCCCAAATCTAACCTACCTGAGGAGTAAGACACACCCAGTAACAGCAAACAGCACCCAAGGAGTGCTGTCCACCGTGCTGAATCTTTGACAAATAGAAACCCACTTCATTCCCACAACTCTAGGTGCCGGGTGCTCTGGATGAGAGGAAACTGAGGCACAGAGAGGACAAGTTCCAGCACCAGATCACAGCAAGGAAAGGCAGAGCCGGGATTCGTGCGACAGCAAAAGGAAGGGGCTATCTGATGCCCCCTGGAGGCCTGGCTGGCCCTTCCAACAAGCCCACTAGGTAGGGCTGCAAGCTCCTTTCGAATGAGGACACTGAGGCACAGAGAAGGAGAGTGATTTGTTCAAAGTCACCCAGCATCAGAGAGGGCAGTCAGAGGCGGCACCGGGTCTGGCAGAGCCTCTCCCCAACACCCAGCCCTCTGCAGCAGTTCTGCCCCTTTTCTGGGCCATGGATCCATTTGGCATCTGGTGAAGCCAATAGACCCCATCCCAGATAATGTTTATAAAGGAAACTAATTATATTGAAACAGGGTCATCAAAACATTTTTAAGTCATTTATATAATATTAATATATGTGCTTCTTTACTAGTGTATTAAATAGCAGAATCTAATATGAGTCTAGTAACTACCGTAACTTTGGGATGTGATATGAAAAGTCTGTGATTTCTATTTGCGACCAAGACCCATGTGGGGTCAGTCCTGCCAAGGTTTGCACCTCTACTTGGGGGGACTGCTAATTCAGTTAGATGTAATATTTTGTCACCCAAATTCTTGAATCCCCTAAATTCTGCCCAGTGACCTCTTCGGCATGTCCCAGTTAAGAATGTCCACTTAAAGCAATGCTTCTCAAATTTGCACGAGCTTGTTAAAACGCAGATTCCCAGACTCGCCTCCGGGGAATCTGATGAGGCAGGGTGGGAAGGGGCTGGAATCTGCATTTTGAGGAAAAGTTTCAGGTCATACTGATGCAGTCATATGTTGAGAAAGAGATGTCTTTTAAAACTAGAGATACAATTGGTCTCTCCCTGCTGTGTCCTTCCAGCAACTTTTTTTTCATTGCACTTGAAATAAACTCCAATTCCCCACTTGGCTTTTGCGGTCCCAGCAGACTGTCAGATCACAGCCTCCTACCCTTTGACATTCCCTCACCCACCACACTCAAGCCATACTGGCTATTCTGTTCCTCCAAAAATGCCTCAGGGCCTTTGCACTTACTGTGCTCTCTGACCAGACTGTTCTCCCCCACCAGCATTTTACTTGGCTGTCCGCTTCTGAGCTCAGATGCACCTGTCCCCTCCATACCCAACATGCAGTCCACCCTTCACCCTATTTTATTTTATCCCTCCCTTATTATTATTTGAAATTGTATTATGTATTTGTTCACTGATGTCTGGTCTGTCTCCCCCTCCCTAAGGAGAGCCCCACATGGGCAGGGATTTTGTCTGTCTTATTCCACGCTGTCTCCTAGAACAGTTTCAGACACTTTCCCAGGGGGCACTCAGTAAATATATTTTTAAGTGAATTAATGAAGAAATGAAATGAACCAAGAGGAAAATAAGAGGGGCCGGACTCCTTCGGCAGAAAAGAGGCCAAGGAAAGAAACTACACGGGCTGTTGCGAATGCCACCGAAAGGTCAAGGGGGATGGGGACGAACACTGAGAGAGGATAAAAGAAAAGACCTTGGGGATGCCGACCCCTCTGGTGACATTTGGGGGGAGGGAGGCAGATTGTTCAGAAAGGGTGGTGCCAAGTGGAATCTGACTTCAGGCTGGGGAAGGAGGAGACACAGTTCCCTGGGAACCAGTAATGAGAATGTGCAGACCTCAGTGGGGGTGGGGGAGCTCAGGCTTCAGAGCAGAGCAAGGCAGAGGTGGGAACTGCTGGTCCTAGAAACTCACCAATTCATTCGGTTACAGTGGGGGTGGGGGGCGGAGGGGTAGCCAGAGCAGGGCTCTGAGGCCGGGTTTCCAGGATTCAAACCCCACCGCCTCCATTTACCAGCTGCGTGATTTGGAGCAAGTCATTTTAACCAGTTTCCTCATCTGTACAGTGGAATGACAGTGATCCCTATCTCAGGGGTTGCAGTGAGAATTCAATGGCCTACATGGCAACAGGGCCCAGACGCCGTGGTGGGTGCCTGGTAAGACTCACTCATCATTGCTGCTCCATGTCGGGCATGCACGGGGGCCCAGGATGCGGTGACTAGAGGAAGCTCTCAGCGGGAACTGCATGGACAGGGAGACAGCCCAGCAAAGCACCCCGGGGAGCTGGGGTAAGCCAGGGCTGGGGGCACCGAGAAGGGACCAGTCCGACCCATGCTGTGGAGACTACAGTTTTCTGGTGGACATGCTACTCCGATGTGTCGTGAAGGACAGGAAAGGCCAGCCAGACCAAGGGAGCCGGAGTTAGAGGGCGGGAGTGGCTGCACAGAGGACAGACCATAAAGGGCTTGGGGACCAGAAGAGGAGGCCGGCTTTGACCCAAGGCACTGGGGAGCCTCAGCAGGCCCTCCAGCCCAGAGAGCGGCCGAGTCAGAGCTGGGTGTCCAGACGTCCATGCTGACTGCCACGTGACAGGCAAGAGTGGGGCCACACCCAGCATGGAGATCCTGGAAGAAAGCCGTAGCCTGAATGGTGGACACCGAGGCCAAGGCAGCAGGAAGCAAGACTGAAAGGGCCTGGGCAGCAGCGGCAGGGGGCTCACCTCCTGTGGATGCCAGAGCGTGTTAGCCTTGCCTACGTTCTGTGGGGAGCGGGGCCTCAGGTGGCCATCACACTCCCCCTCACCCCCACTTCACCCACCCTCCTTCCGGCCACTCCTTCATGGCTGTTGGCCGTAGCCGCAGGCTTTTCACAGTGCATCCTGGGGGGGAGACTGCAGCTTTGAGACTCTCCCTCGGTGACTGAGGATGGAGGGTGGGCTCGTTGGAATAAGCCACAAGGAGACCCACTCCTTCAGAGCAGGGCGTCAGGGCCTTTTAGGGGAGAGAGCTTCCTTCAGGGCATCTGAGGCTCGCCCGCCCCGCCCCACCCACGCTCCCAGATTTGGACGTTCCAGCCCCAGGAGGGCCCCAGTCACTCGGAGGAGGCCCCTAGGGTCCTTGATGAGGCCGCTCGGGCTGTGACCTCCAGCTGGCTCAGCGCTCACTTGGCCGTCGGGGTCAGCAACCACCTGCACAGTTGCCTTCAATCCCCTTCACCTCCCACCTCATCTGTTCCCCTCCCCCTTGCTCGTTTCCCTCAAGTCATACCAGCCCCCCTGCTCATCCTTAAAGGCACCAGACACACTCCTGCTTCAGGGCCTTTGCCGGCTCACTCCAGCTGAAAAGCTCGGCTACCAACCCCTCACCTCCCTTCTCACTGAAGTGATGTCTTCCCTGATCCCATTATTTAAAATTGCCAACACCCCCAACCCAATAATCCCCAGCCCCCTTCTTTCTTTTATTTTTCTCCCTCAGTAGCCAAAGGGATCTCTCAAAAATGTAAATCAAATCTCCCTTCCTTAAAGCCCTCCAATGCTCCAGTGATTTCCCAATAAGCTCAAAATAAAATCCAAGCCCCTTCCAGGACCTTAGATGGCCTGGCCCCTGTCTGCCTCTCCAGCCATACCTTCCTCCCTCCATCAGCCTCCTTTCCATTCCTCAAACATACAAAACTCTTTTTCACCTCAGGGCCTTTGCACGTGCTTTCCCCACCTTTGATAGACACATGGGTCCAAGAAATCGCCAGACTTTCCCATTTAAGTGAAAGAACAAGCACAACAATATATGGGAACTAACACCTTGTTCCCATGTCAGGAAGGAATTGGAGGTGGCCAAGTCTGCAGAGATCTGGAGGGCCCACCTCCAGGGCCCAGGGAAAAAGCTGCATCTCAGCTCCACTGACCAGTGAGAATATGCACGCAGGGTTGCCAACAGTCTGAATTTTCCAAGGAAGCCAGAAACCCTGATTTTTATGTGAAATCTCCCCATTTCAAAACATCAGCAAAGAATTCAAATGTTTTAAAACACTGAGTCAATTAAATACAGTTGGGCAGGGCCGAGGGGCACCAGTTTATAGTCCTTCACAAAACTGAGCCAAAACCTGGTCGTAATCCAATCCATTCCATTCACTTGTCAGATGGTGAAAATCCACCCCAAAAAGGGTACAAGAATCAAACTAGATCACACAGCTTTTGGCAGCATACGGGAACTCCAATCCAGGTCTGGTGTTTCTTGGCCAACAAACAGCCTTTGAGATGTGAGACTCTGTTCCAGGTGCAGGAATACGTTAAACCCAGAGGGGGAAAATGCTGAGTTCATGTCAGCATTTTAAGGCATGGAGAAAATCATGAAAAATATACATATTTGTGGGGAGAAGTATTTTAGAACCCATCTGCAAAGATGCTTGAGGGGCTGTCCCAGCACAAAGGATGGATGTCTATCAAAGTAGGACATCCATCGTGGCGAGGGGAGGAAAGCAATGCCTGAGTCTGCCCTGCACTCAGAATCTCTATTTTCTTACTCCAGACTCAGACAGCATCTTCTCTTCCCCCCTCCTTGCCCCTTGGCCCAAAGTATCCCGGTTTTATCTCTCTGGCAGAAGAGTCTCTCTGGACTTAGCAACTTCCAGTTTATTCTCTCATCTGGTAGGCACCCACAAAGCTTTTGCCAATATAAATGGCATTTTCTTTGGTATTTTGAAAGATCAAAGAATATGAAGTTGAACGAGGCCTCTGAGATCATAGCTTCCAAATTCAGGTTGGGAAAAAAAAAAAGATTTTTAAGGAGGCCCAAAGGTTAGGCTTCCAGATAATTCACAAAAGAAGAAACAAAGCTAGTTAAAACCATATGGAAAAATACATTCCGCCCCACTAGTAATAAAATCCAAATGAAAACATCCATGAGATACCACTTCAGGCTGGCATATTAAGCAAAAATTTTTTAAATCGGAGTATCTGGCAGAAGACGGTGAAGGGAAAGTGGTTTTACTCCTTATTGCAGAAAGGTTTACTTCTCTCTTGATAGTCGTGGGATCCCACGGTCCTTAGGCTCCCTGCAGACAGGGAGGGGCCACGGGACCAAGTCTGGCCACTGGGCAGTGAGAAGAGGGGTCTGAAGAGCGCCACGCTGAGATGAGGTGTCCATTAGGCAGGTTCCTAAGTGACCAAGTTTCAGCTTCGGGTCCTCTACTCCTGGCAGCCTTTCTGGAATGTTCTTTCCTTTTGTCCTGACGTGGCTGACTCCTTTTCTCCCATCAGGTCTCAGCTCAAGTGCCACCTCTTTAGAGAGGATCCAAAAAGATCCCAACCTGTCCACCGATGCAACAGTCCCCTCCCCTGGACTCTCCCAATTTTGACATCTTGATTAACTATCTTCCTGGCAGCCTTCCCATTCTGGAATTAGCATATCTCTGGCTCAGTTTCTTCACCTGTGAAATGGGTAGTTGGACTCAGCAATTCCTAAAGGCTGGTCTCTCTCCGAAATGTCTTCTGCCATACTGGCGGGTAGTGGCTCCGCAGCTCCACCACCATGCCAGCCCAACAGCTCTTCCGGTCAGAGAATCCACTTTTCCGTCTAGGGACCACCCTCTCCTAGTACCGGGGCTGGCGTCTGACTCAGAGCTGGCTAAACAGAGTCCACAGTGATTGCGTCAGGGATATGCACGTGACTCGAGCTGGGCCAATCAGAGTGGGTCTTGGGACTGATGAAACCTTTGAGAAAGACGTTTGGCTACATGGTGGGGGTGGCGATCTGGAACTGTTGGGGGTACCTCTGCCCTCACATAGGCTGATTGAGAATGAAGCCAGTGCAGGGGAGCTGAGGTGAGATCGAGAGGCCACTTTCCCAGAACACCGTCTGAGGACCTGGAGCCAGTGATGCATGAAACCCTCAAGTGCTACCTTGCCGAGCCAGTTGCTCAACTCTGAAATGAGGTTTTTGTCTCTTGCAACCAAAACAGCCCTTTAGCCATCACTGTCCCAGGAAAGACGTCTCGCTCAGCCACTGGAATGCATTAGATTTTGCCCTCCGCCCCCAGGCTAGGAGCCCCCAGCCTCTCTGTCCCTCCACTGCCCTTCACAGCCCCGGCCAAGTGACCAGAGAAGACAGAGAGCTCGTTAGCTCTGGGTCCATAACTGGGGAGCTGTCCTGTCTGTCCCAGAAGCTCCAGACTGTGTGATCTGTGCAATTAACCTTTCTACAGAGGCCAAGGCCAATTATATCTCCAGAGCCATTTGTAACATTTGTGTAACAGACCAAGTGCCTCAGCCTCACTGTGTTGATTTTTATAGGACAAATGTAGCAAAACCAACCTCTCCTATCCCCACTGCATTTGCCCTAGTCCAGGCCTGCATCCTTTCTTGTGGTGGCAACAGCTGTCTCACTATTTTCTACCTCCCATCAGCCCACTCCTGTCCATCCTCCATGATCTGGTCCCTGATGGACTCTGCAGACTTATCTGCAGCTTCCCAACACCCCAGCCTTCACATCCCCCAAACTCCCTTTTGTAATAGATTGCAAGCACAATCCCAGTTCTTCAGCCCTCTCTGAGTCCATGCCCTTTGCCATGCCTTCTCCCTCTGACTTTGGGTCTAGCCATGTGACTTGCTCTGGCCAGTGGGTTGTTAGTGAGTGAGACCCAAGCACATTGCACACTGGGTTTGCCCTCTTACCTGAACCTCTGTTATTGCCACAAGGACCTGCCCGGGGTTAGGCTAGTGGAGGACGAGAGGCACATGGGGCAGGGCCAAGTCTCCCCAATCAACCCAGCTGAGGCCAGACTAGATCAGCCAGTAGCCAGCCCACACCCAGAAGTGTGGGTGAGCTAGCCAAGATAGGCAGAACTTCCTAGCCGACCTTCTGGAATGATTCAGAAATAGATGCTTGTTGCCACACGTCTCCAGGGCATGTGCCTTCTAAGCAGCATTATCACAGCAATCTTTAACTGATGCATCTTCCCCTCCCCCCAAACACTGGAATCTTTGCGAGTACTCTTCCTTCTGCCTGGCCCACCCTCTCTGTTCCCACTTTGGTCTGCCTGGCCAACTCCTACACACCCCTTAATACTCAGCTCGAGCATCTCATCTAGTGGAGGTCTTCAATAACTGTCTTTTGCCACCCCATCACAGAGTACTCACAGTACCTTGCTGTTAAAAACAGGTGGGGTCAGGGAGTGCAGTTCAAGTCCTGGCTCCATCACTTACCAGCTCCTGGTCACTTTGGGTCCCTCATTTTAGCTTTCTGAGCCTTGGTTTCCTCACCTGAAAATGGGGCTGATGATAACAACACCTGCCTCATGAATAATCCATAGATGTGCCTTGTTAACATGGGCCTTATCATTCCATGAATGCAATTATTTACCTCCCTTTTGAGACACAGGACCCTAGAAGCTGGGACCCACACTTTGCTCATACTGTCTGCCCACCACCTAGCCTGGAGACGGCCATCCTCTCTGGATGATGGAGACAGTAAAGGGACTGAATAAACATCTACCACGACACTGCACTGCGCCCAGCTCTGGATAAGCCTTTATTGCTGGTTCTCTGAAGAGGGTATCCGGAGATCCACTTAATTGCTAAGAAAACCAAGTTCCTAAAAGCAAGGTGGCTTGCCTACTAGCAATTAAGTGACTGACATCCTTCCAAGCCCCTCCTGGGTCTGGTCCCTATTTGGGGCAAGGACAAACGTAGTAACATACAGGAGAAGGGAAAGCTTCTTAGCAGGAGAACTACCAGTACTAATAACTGCTAATATTTTTTGAGCAGGTATGGATTGCTATGGATTTAATCTTCACAGAAAGAAAGTCATATATTATACTTATCCCCCTTTTATAGTCAAAGAAATTGAGGTAAAGAAGCTTAGGTGATTTGCTCAGGGCCGCACAGGGAATAAATGGCGGAGCTGGGATTTGAACCAAGCCACCTAGTTCCATGGAGCTTTCCAAGCCCTGAAGTGGGAAGGCTTTTGCAGAGGGCAGGACCAAGGGGCTGAGAGAGCATCCCAGCACCACTTTGACCTCGAGCTCATTTTCCGTTATGGGATCAGCCCAGGTGCCCCAGCCCTGCCCTCAGGCCCTGCTCCTTCCTGAGCCCCATCGGCCTCACCAACATTCTGGCATTAAACTCTTTGCTGTTGACCCCCAGTTTTCCCATCACAGAGGCTCAGCACACACACAGATACACACACATACCTTGTCAGCCTGCTTTATGCAAGCAGCAGTCTGCCCAGCCTCCCCAAGCACTCCGGTTCCCAGCCCTGAACCCCAGGCAAGGGCTGGGTGCCTCATGTTGTCTTTAGAGGCTGCCCACTTCCTCCCTACCAGCTGTCAGACCCTGCCTGCCCTTCTACCAGCCTGACTGGACTCTTGCAGCACTTGTTTAGCAACCAGAATCAAGCCTGCTCTTTTCAGTAGCTCAGCACCCCTTTCCTCTCTGACCTCATCTCCTCTCCTTGTCTCTCTTGCTCTCTTTACTCCAGGCATGTGGGTTTCTTTGCTGCTTGGCTGTTCTTTGAACATATCAGGTATACTGCTGTCTCAGGATCTTTGCATCTGCTGACCCTGCTGCCTAGAACATTCTTTCCTAGACATCTTCATGCCTTGCTCCCCTATCTCCTTCAGGCCTCTGCTCAACTATCACCTCACTAAGGTTTTCTCTGGCCACCCCATTAAAAACATATAAAGTGATATAATCCCTTTGGAGAACAATTCGGTTACACCCAGCATAGTCAAAGATGTCCATATACTATAATCCAGCAATTTCCAGTTGATTCCTATCCACATCAAAGAAACTCTTGCACAGTATTACAGGTCCAAGAAAGTTCATAACAGTACAGTTTGAAAATGGAATTTTAAAATAGAAACTGGAAACAATAGTGGAATGGTAAATACATTAGATATATTCACATTGTGGAATACTATGCAGGAGTGAAAAGGAATGGATCCTGGCTACACACATTGACCCAGATGAATCTTATGAACACATTTTAAATAAGTTATAGAATAACACATATACCATGACGCAATTTTTAAAGGTCAAACGCAAGCAGAATAACACAAAATATAAAGAGATACAAAATTGCAGTAAAAGAATAAACAAACACAAGAGAATGTTAAACACAGAATCAGGAAGGTGGTTCCCCTTGAAGGAAAGGGCTGTGGGAGCTGGGGGCTTTAAAGCTAATAGCAATGTTGTTTTCCTTAAATTGGTGCTAGGTACATGGATGTGCACTGCATTTTTATTATTGACAATTCGCTTACTTTCACAAATATGCATTGGTATCTATTCCAATTATTTAATAAAGCCAATTTTTACAGAGAAAAACAATGATTTGCATAAGCTGGAGCAAGGGTCAGCCAACTATGGTCTCTGGGCCAAATGTGGCCCAGTGCCTGTTTTTGCAAATAAAGTTTTATTGTAGCATGGCCATTGATTTATGTATTGTGTATAGAAACATGAAAAAAAAAAAAAAGAACTACATATAAGGCTGTCACCCTGCAATAACCATTGGTAATATTTGGGGATATTTCCTTCCAGTTTTTTTTCCTATGCACAAGTAAGTTCCCCCCAGCCCCCACACCCAGCCAGGAGCTTGCTGATGATGCAATTTTGCACCCTGCTGCTTTCACTTAATATCATCTCAGAAGCATTTTCCAGGAGCCTGGATTAATTACCTTAGAAATCTGCTCTTATAAGTAGCAATGCAATTAGCGTCCTTGTACATAGGTGTTTGTTGACAATATGAAATATTACCAAATCTTCCAAAATGAATTCTTCAAGGAATTTTTAAGGGACAGAGATTGTCATGGATGAATAATTTATATGAGCAAGAAGAACAGAAACAAGGTGAAGGCCTGGCAGCAGGAGACTCATTATATGAATTTGGTACAACCACTGGATAGAATATTCTGCAGCTCTTACGTGTGATCATGAAGACTGGAAAAAAATGCTGTTCTCTCTGAGCCTCAGTTTTTGCATCTGCAATGTGGGGATAATACCTCGCGGCATTGCTTTAGGAGGATTAAGACACATGGTACTTTTAAAGCATTTGGCACAAGTCGCATTCTCTAGGCTAGAGCTATCATTATTAAAAATAATAATAATAATATACAAATGGGAGGAAAGAAACACCACCAGGCTATTCAGTCAGTCCTGCATCCTACCACCTGCTAAATATGGTAAAGCTCATCCCCAGCTACACCCACACCTTAGCAAAAATAACCAGTGCCTGGTAGGGGCCCAGACCAGCGGCAGGAGGCATTCTTTTCCCAGTCAACACTGAAGCTCCACAATTGCTCTTATCATATCATTCCTGTGAAAACTAAAGGGCTATGACTCCAATTGGGCTCCAATGAGACTCTACCTCAATCAAGAAAGGAGCAAATCGCTCTGACAGCAGACATGACTGAGCCGCTACCAAGGAGGTATTGATCAGAGCTGAGGCAGAGCCCAAGAGTGAGTGATGAGGAACCTGTCACTGGGGACAGTGGAACAAAAGGCATCTCTACCCCAGAGGATGTGCACACTTGCACACAGATGCATGTATGCACACATGTGCACACAAATGTACCCATGCATGCATTTACACACACACACATGGCACATATGCAATGCAAGCTCGTGCACATTTGTGTGTGCACATATACACACACACATACATGTACCTGTGCACATCTGTGTCTGTGCGTGCAAACACATGCACATGACCTTGAGTTTGAAAACTCACCAGTAAATAAAGAGGGAGGGACAGGTGGGGGTCTGAAAACACTGTGCGCAGCCAAAGGAGGCAGGTGATTTAGGGGGAGTTTGCCTGACTTCCATTTCAGTTATAAAAGAAATATTTGAAAGCAAAGAAATCCATGAACAGCAGAAGGCCTTGTGGGGCCATAAATAAAGACCAGGCAGGCAGGGCAAGCCTCTGAGCAAACAGAGTGCAGTGGAGGCCGAGCCCAGCCAGTCCCCACCCCTCCCTCATTTGTTGTCTGGATATTTACTGAGCACCTAGTCTGCGCCGAGTCCTGTTGGGGGGCTGGGGACATGACTGGACGAGACAGCTGAGGCCACTCCCTTGGGGAAACTGGAAGTAAAGAAGCTTAAAAAAGTGAACAAGATCATCTCAGATGGTGGCAGCCCAGCAAGAGTGGGTGGGGCAGGTGGCCTGGCTCTGCTAATGGTAATGGGGGGGGCCACTCGGGCAGGTCATTTAACCCCCCTGCAGTGGGTGCTCGTGGGCCCCACCCAGCCCCCCTTTACAGCAGGTACATTATCCCCTGCTTGCCAAGAGCGTGGGCCATTAAAGGCCACTGGTGACCCCTCCCCAGAGAACTGTTCTCTACCCACCTGGAGGCCCTCAGCCCCTCACCTGGAAAGCTGCACCCCCTCCAAATCCTGGGGCAGCCAACAATTGAGGTTTGGGAGGAGAAAAGGCCTGGTGCTTTGACTGAGAGTCAGACCCACTCCAGAACTTCCTACGGGAGTAGGCTGAAGCCAGCCTCTCCGGCTGATAACACATTCTGGCTTCAACCCTTCCCAGCCCCATCCTGCTTCCCTCGCTGCCTGGTTCCCAGGAGCACCTCCTCAAAAAATCATGGGCAACAGAAACCTCATCTCGGGTCCTGTCACCAGAACCAGTTTATTCATCATTAGTAAAATGATGGTGATTAAATGACACCCTCTCATAGACACCTTCCCTGGTCACTCTTCACTAATTTGACCCCTTTCTGGAAGCTTTATTTTGCATCAAATGGCTTTTGTTTTTGTATGCTATATGGCATACAAAAACATTCTTTTCCCAGTCAACACTGAAGCTCCACAATTGCTCTTATATCATTCCTGTGAAAACTAAAGGGCTATGACTCCAATTCATAGAGTCATAGCCCTTCCTTCATGGGGATGCTGTGAAGATTAAATGAGTTAATATATCAAAGGTGCTCAGAACTGTGCCTGGCACACTGTAAATGTTATATAGACAATGAGAGTCATTAATGTAAAAATAAAGCCATTTGGGGGTGCGAGGGTAGTTCAGTGTTAGAATTCTCATCTGCCATGCAGGAGACCCGGGTTTGATTCCCAGCCCATGTACATCCCAAATCAAACAAACAAAATAAACCAACAAAAACAAATTAAAAAATTCAACAAATGGTGCTGCAATAACATCATACTCACATGGAAAAATAATGAAATGTGACCCCGCCATATAGCATACAAAAACAAAAGCCATTTGATGCAAAATAAAGCTTCCAGAAAGGGGTCAAATTAGTGAAGCGTGACCAGGGAAGGTGTCTATGAGAGGGTGTCATTTAAGCTCAGTCTCGAACAACAGGAAAAACTCAAGCAAGCGATGAACTGCATGAAGATAAATCCACACACAGCAGGTGCAAAGGCCCTGCGCAGGGAGCAAGCTTGCTTTGTGCCATGTTCCTACAACACAAAGGCCAGAGTGGCTGGGACACCTGAGGGTTTTGAGTAAAGGTGTGGTCTACTTTGATTTGCATTGGCAGCAGATCATACTGGCTGCTGGGTGGAGAATGGATTTGTTGGTTTAATAAGTATTTCCTCATGGACTATTTTTCTCAAGGTGACATAATAGGTATTTTGAAGGATTAAGAGGTAGACCCAACACAGTCCCTGACTGTGCAAGGAATCTGGGCATCAACAGTCTACAGCCTAGAAAGTGTGCTGGCAGAGAGGGACAGGTGAAAGCTGGGGGTGCTCAGGGGAGGGGAGGGGGCTGGGGTGGAGCAGGAGGAAATGGACCTTAACGAAAAGAATTCAGGCATGGAAAGAGACATGTTCCCATTAGAGGTTCTCAGAGGTGGAAAAGGAAGAAGGTGTGTGGAGGACAAGTAAGAAGTGCAACTAACCTGGAGCACAGGATGCCTTCATCTGAGGCCAGAGAGAGAAAATGAAGCCAGATTGTGGGAAATATTGGGCACCAGGAGAGAATTTAGACTTTCCTCCCTAGGCAGAGAGGAAATCATTCCCAGAGTTGCGAACAGATGAATGTTGAACTAGCTGTGTTTTGCATGCTGAATATAAAATATATATCAGCTACACCTCTTTTCATTGCAAGGGACAGAAAATACAATCCAAACTGATTTCAACCAAAGAATAACTTATTAGCAAAAATCACAACTGAAAAGCTTGAAAGCAGATCCAGCTTCAGGCACAGCTGCTTCAGGGCTCAGTCCTTCTCTACCTTTTGGCTCCACCTTCTAGTGCATGGCTTGGCTGTCAGGCTCCAGGCAGTGGTAAGGAACAGTGGCATGCTGGCAAGCCAGGGCTTGGGAGCAACAAAACCCAAAAAGTAGCAAATACTTCTACGATGGCTGTTATCAAGCTACTGTGTGATGTCACTGAACACAAAATTGAGAAGAAATGGGTAGAATGTGCTCTCAAGGTGGTGGGAATCAGCCCCAACATACCTAGAACCATATCCTACCCTCTTAATTGACTGAGTACCATCCCCTCCCCCAAAGTTGCAGCAAACATTTCATTACATCTCAGAAGCTCCAATTTGATCATGGATCCATTTCTCAACCAGTCACCGGGGCTGGGGTGCTGCAATGCCTTGATTGCCTCCATGGGTCACCTGCTCCATTCATCAGCCTGCAGTGGACATGCCCAAAGCACAGCAGCTGATCCCAGGAAGGGACTGGTGCTCAAGATAAAAATTGGTGTGGTTACCTGATGAAGGGACCTGATAAAGAGATGCTGGGGCAGGGAGATAAACCCGGTAGATTGTTTCCTATTAAAATATGTGTGAAATGGCTATACGATCCAATGAGAAAAAGGACATAAAGACTCTTTGTAAAATGGGAAGCCTTGTGTAAGCTCTCTGACTTGCTAGACATTTTTATTATTCGTCTGATGCTCAGAGCTCCTGATGCATCTGACTTAAAGTATCATAAAATGCTATTGTAGACACTTCAGGGAGCATGTGGTCTTGAGATGAATGATTCACCATTTCCTTTCCTTTACCCATGGCAGACATTGCTAATTGATCACGTCACCTTCCCCCTGGAGCCTGGGAAATACCTCACAATCCTTCTCCACACAGCTGTCCAAGCAGGTACTGCCAGCTGAACAGAGAAAGGATGAAAGATGAAATCTTTTTGTTATCCTTGAACTTGTTCAACTCCATCATGAGCCAGAGGTGGAAACTGGACCAGAGGCAGGCTGCAACTTGCCTACTTCCCTGAGCAAGTTATTGGCAGAGCCTGGGGATAGGCTGAGTCTCCCAATTCTCCATCAATCCTTTTAATATCCGAAGTGGATTGATATAGAGGGGTGAGTCAGGAGCAAAGAAGTTTGAGGGTTTGGAAATGCCCAAAGTGGTGATGGCTTCCACTGCCATTCGAATAAACTCTAAATTCCCTTCGTTGGTCTTGAAGGTTTTGCATGACCTTCCTGCCTCCCTCTCTGATTTCATCTTCTACAGCCCTCCCTTTTGCCCCACCCCTTACCCCAACTATTCTGTTTTTCTGCTCTTCAAACCATACCCAGCTCAGTCCCACCTCAGGGCTTTTTCAGCATCTCCCCATGTGGTGGCAAAGACATCCACCAGCAGCTCCAGGTTAACATCCCTCCAAGCTTAGCAGGACAGCTCCACTTTCTCAGCAAGTCTAGCAAAACTCCCAGGCCACTAGAATCATTAGCCACTAGAATCCAATACCCATCAGGGGAGTGAAGAAAATGGAAAACTCTGATTGGCCAAGTCTGGATCCTCTGCCCACCGCTGGAGAGTGGATTCATCCCACCCCAGCCCCACAGCCTGAGAGTGAAAGGGAGGTGGTTCACCAAAGGAAATATTACATGACATTGGCAAAGGAAGGGGGGATGGGGCTCAACACTGCACACTAGCTGATAGGTACTTGTAGACACCTTACCATTTGGTTTTCACTTGGACATAATAAAAGAGGAGTAAAAGAGATGGGATCATTTAGGAAAATATCTTTCGGTGCCTATTTATTTGCCTAGGACCAAGGAGGAAGGCTGCAGCAGCAACTGGATTTGTGCCATCTCTCCCATGAGAGTTCATTGTACCCCAAGCCAAATGGTATGTTTAGAGGGGGTGGAATTTGGAAAAGATTGGAGAATCCTGATGGAGTGGGTGATGTACCTCTCTGGCTTGGTCACAATGTCCAACTTTGAGGCATGCTTGAATCCTCACATTGCTTTCCTCCCATGTAGCCATTGTGCTTCAAGGGGACAAACATAGTTTCTCCATTGACTTATTTTAAGCTACCCCCCAAACCCCAAATAGCCACCAGGAACAACCAGGATCCTATGTCATTTCAGCTGGGTGGTGCCATGATCACTTAGTGATGTCTGCCACGGGCAGAGGTGTGGGGAATGGTGTGGCATGCCTGCTATGCCTTCATTAACCCCTGTCTACAGACTTGCTTGCACTCCAACGTTGCTGCCTGAGGCCAAGAAGATCCCCACCTGGACCCAAGCTGTCAGCACACCAAGCTGACTTAATTAAAGTGAACAGAATGGCGAAGTCATTATTTAACGGATGTAAAGAGTTTGCGAGAGTCATCAGGAGGCAGGCACCACCTCCAGGAGAACTGCTGTGCCTTCTGTCCTTCGCCCTAGCTGCACGGCCCTCTCTCTTTCATCATCGTCCCCGCAAAAACTGTCTTCCTCATTCACTCTCAGATCTTGCAAAATGCGAGTGAGACACGATTTGCTCAGGAAAATACAGAGCAGCCCAAGCAGCGTGGGCCAGCCACTGAGTACAGCTACCACGCCGAGAAGTCGCCATTCCTCACTGCACACGGCTGTCACCCTCCCAGCCAGCTGCCTGCAGAAGCCCTGTGATGGGTTGAAAGGCCCTCAGGGAACCTATAATTAAATCCCAGAAGATTGCCAATTCCTCAGCTGGTGAAGGGAGAAAAGAGCAAGGCACAGCAGGCGGGTCCAGACAGGGCTGAGCAGAGACAACCAGCCAGAGACAGAAGCAGCTCGGGTTGAAATGGCCAAGAGCAGACAACACAGGGTGTGGGGGGTATGTTTGGTCGTTGGAAATGAGGGGGCCAGATGAAAACAGGTGATTTCTGGCCAAGTGCCAGCTGAGAAGGACTGAAAAACATTTACATTTTGTCAGATGGAAAGAAATCATCTCAGGTCCCTACCAGTTCTAAAATTCTATTACCCATCAATCCACCTGGTAAACAAACATTTACTGTAGCCAGACCCTATTTTAAAGCATAAATCCAATCGTATCATTCCCCTGCTCCCAATTCAGGCCTGATAGGCAGCTGGTATGCAGTGATACGGCCATTCTGATGGTTCAAGTATTGAAATACTTTCATACTAGCTCATACTGGTAAGTACTTCTACCTTGAGTCCTCCACCCCTTCCACACACATGCCACTCTGGCCCCTCTCCAAAAACCTTAAATCTCCCTTCCGGGGCTTGATTCTAGAACCAAGACCAGTGTCTAGTCTGATGGGGCAGTGCCCAAGGGTTGTTAAGCATTTTACTTATCACTCTTGTCACTATGGCTTATGTCCATAGCCTTTCATTTGGCATATACTTTGTTAACTCTCATCCCTACCAACTTTTCCAGCCTCATCTCACAATGCAACCATGGTAAATCCCAGTTACATGAAGTTCCCACCATTCTCCAAACAGACATGACTTTGCGGCTTCCCCTTACCTGGATTTCCCTCACCCCTGTCTTTCTTCCAGAACTCCTACTCATCCTTCAAAAGCATTTTCAATAGTGCCCCAGTTCATATAACTGGGTTTCTGCCCACTGGGGGAACACGGCTTGATGGCTTGGATCCTGTCTTGGTTTTGTGCCAAGTTCCTCTGTGGATGATGTGTCTTATTCTGTAGCTCCCTCCTAAGATGAGGACCCTCGCTTACTTGTGCCTTTCACCATTTTTGGCAACAACGTGAGAAGGGAAAGAATCTAAGACATCATGATGTCACAATTTCTAGTAACTCAAGCCAGTCCCACCACCAAAGACCACCAGGAGAGTATCTCCTGCCTTCTTCCATTCCAAGGTGTCCTCTGGTCAGCTGGGCCAATGAGCAGGACATGAGTAGCAGAGATTCTTCCACATTGCATTTATTTGCCCTAATTGTGACCATGCCCGTATGCATCCGTTTTATCCATCATCCACATCCTCCCACCCCAGAAATGATTTCTTTCTCTCTCCTCTGCATTACCCTAGTTCCTCATCTCTCTTGTGGCCACAAGAATGTCAAAACTAAAGTTTTTCCTTCTTCATCATTCCTATATCTCCAAGTATGTTGCTGCTCAAGATATTTGTCTAATTCCATTGATCATACATATTCTATTTCTATAGAAATACAAAATATTTCCCAACATATGTGGCCATATAAATAAGCTTCCTTCCTTCACATACATATGACTAAATGTATTTTATTTTTAATATACATTTAATATATTATTACTTAACTAATAAGTTTCCCTACTTGATTACAATAGATTCCCCTCTCCCCATTTGATATGACCATTCACCTCTGTGGGAAGAGAGGACTCTCTGATGCAGTTGCTGGCCTGGATTTCCAGTCCCTGTGACTCCCTCCCCTCTCTTTTCTCTGTGTTCACACTGTATTCTGCCATCTCCCATGACCGGAGGCTTCAGCACTGAGCTCTGGACAGCTCCCCAGCACCATTTGCCCAGGGATCCAGGCCAATGGTGGACAGCATGCAACCTTACACAACAGCCTTCTCCCCGAACACAGACTGGTAGAGGCCAGGCCACATCAATGCTCATGAACCCCCTTAGCTCCCCCTCAACTGTTTCAACATATCATCATTTAAACATACTATTTGCATAAACAAATTTGGCAAACCCAACCCGTATTTCCTGGTGCTGGGAGTTGGGCTGGACATGGTCATCAAGCTTTGTCCTGCCGCCTTTAGCCAGGGCAAAGGCTCTACATGGCCCTGGACACACCGTAGTCATCTGAGCAACTGTGCTGAGCTGCTGCCTCAGTCCCTATGCTCCCAGGAAGCTCTAGACACCCCCAGGATGAGAATCACCTTTTACCCCCAGATCCCTGATGAACTCTGTAAAAGCCTTGCCCTCAGGACATCCACAGTTTATAGCAAGTGGGAAGGCTTAGCCAGAAATTCATGGTATGTGGCATGCTACAGAAAGTGCCAAAAAGAATGATGACCAATAGTAGAGTGGGAGCCACATTTTCAGGTTTATTTTCAGATTATAGTGCTACTATTTTAGAGGAAGCAAGTGCACCATAAAAGTTAAGGGCACAAAGTCTGGAGCCCAGGTGCCTGAGTTCAAATCCTGGCTCTAGCATATATTAGCTCTGTGACCTTGGGCAGATTACCTAAGCTCTTTGGGCCTCAGTTTCCTTGAAGTAAATGGAGATAAGAATAGTATCTACCTCAAAGAGTTTGTCAGGATGAACTCAGTTTAATGTTTATGAAGTGTTTGATAATCAGTAATAGCAAAATTGTATATATAAAAATATGCATAAATTTATATAAATACATAATATACAAATATATAGTATTATATATTTAGTATATGCTATATATATTTATTGAGCTGTATAGTATATAGCATATATCATTGACATATACTCTATGCTATACATTATACAGTGTATACATTTAGAATAATGTATATATAGGAACATGTATATGCGTGCACCCGCACATTCCTAAAGGTTTCAAGGAGAAGGGTAGAAATGAACAAATTTACTACCCTATCACAGCTAAAATCATTTTTTAGTCTGTTATCTTCTGATTTGTTGTTATTTGCATACATTTTTACATCATACTGAACATTTAATTTTGTGTCTTGAGTTTTTTGCATAAACAATATTATAAACTTTGTTTCATGTAACTACACGGTTTTGGGGTTTATTTTATGAATGAATAGATAGATCTCAATCTACTTAGATATTGCTCTTGTGTCTGCATGTAACAGGAAGCTGTAACTTAACTACCTAAAACAAGGGGTTATTTTATGTCACATAAAAGAAACATCTTGGAAGGAAAACATCTCCGAAGTTGATTAACTTAGCTGCCCCACAACAGCAGCATGGATGAGTTTCTTTCCACAGTTGTGCTCTGCCATCCTAAAGGTGACAACTGTCCTTCATTTCAACGCTTTTGGTCATAATGTGACTGCAGCAACCCAGGCTGGAGTGGAGAAGAGGCTGGCTCCTATCCCCCTTCTTAAGAGTAGGATAAGCTATCCAAAGTCTTCCAGAGATTTTTCCTCACAGAACCTCTAAACCAAGCACTGCCAAAGGGTTGGGAAATCATGTTGATTTAGACCAACCAGAGTTAACTCTGGGGCTGGGAACATAGGATCAGGTTCCCTGAAGTAGCTATCTATGGATTTCTGAACAGAGACAAATTTCTCTTGGAAGGAGGACAATGGAGTGGACAGACATCAGGGAGACAACTAACAGTGTCTGCCTGGTCCCTGAGTTGGACATTTCACTGACTACCATCTTGGAAGAGCAATTAATTCTGAGTGGAGGGATTAAGGTGGAATTTGCTTGGGACTTTCATGGATGCTTAAATGTTAATAGTGGGAGAAGGTCAGCATTTCAGGCTGAAGTCCCAGCATGCATAAAGCCAGATGGAGCAGAAAATTGTGGAGCATTTTCCAGGAAGAATGAGCAACCCTGGGAGGTCAGGATGTTGGGTGGTAGATGTGAGGAGGGTAGAACATGCAGCTAGAGTGGGACCAAATTGGGGAAGCATTTAAAAGCTGATTCAAGGAGGCCGGACCCAATATTGTGTGGGCCATGGAAGCCACTGAAAATTTCAGAGAAGAAAAGAGATTTAGAAAAGTTGAGCTTTGGGGAGAAAAACCTGGCCGTGGACATGGGATGCATAGCAGGGGGAAGGTTGATGAAGAAAGACCAGTTAGAAGCATGGCACGATTGTCCAAGGTGGTACTGCAGGCTAGCGCCCTAGCAGGACTCATGGGAAGGAAGTAACAGAACCTACCAATCCAAGACAGATGGGGTCCATGGCACTGGTGGGTGCTTCCATGTTGGGAACGGGAGCTGAGGGACTGGGTGACAAGGTGAGTGATGGCATCATGAGCCAAGCCAGTGAAGAAGACAAGACAAAGCATCCTCCAAGCATATGGCCTTCCTATGGTGCATATAGGGTCCTGGATTTCAAGGCATGGTTTCAGCACCTCACAGTGACAGAGAGCCGCCCAGGAGATCTAATAAAAGATGTATTTAGGCCAACACCAGAGGGGAAGGGAAAAAATTAACTGGATGAAATGATGTGGGTTGTTAAAGTTTGGGAGGTGTGCTCTGTGAAAGTGCTTTTACATTAATGAAGGTGGGGCTTCCAAATGAATTTCAACAAAGAAAAAGCAAAATATAGCAAAGGCATGCCAAAGCCTTATCTACCGCCAATGAACCAGCTTCTCCAAGGAAAGGCAGTGGAACATTGTGAGCTGTCACTGAAGTATTCCACAAACCACCTGACCCCAAACCAGCCTAGATCAGTTCTGTTCTTATAAAATGAAGGAAGAGTTATCCACTTTCTAAATTTTATTTTTCCAAACTCACATTCTCTCCTTACCCCCTCCCGCATCCCCTGGATATCTATAATCTACTTTCTGTCTCTGGGAATTTGCTATCTCTAGTCATCTCTTATGACGGATATCATACAATATTCATCTTCATGTGCTTTGTTTATTTCACTAAGTATAATGTTTTAAGTCTCTCCCATGTTGCAGTCTATCTCATAACTTCATTCTTTCTCATGGACAAATAATATGCCATTATGTGTATGTATCATATTTTGTTTATCCATTCACATTGATGGACATCTGGGTAGTTTCCAGCTTTGGGTTACTGTGAACAATACCACTATGACTAGTGGTGTACTCATCTGGTATTCATTCATATATCCAGAAATATTTCTTAAGGACCTGCTCAGTACCAGGCACTGGGCTGGAAATGGAGCATTGATCAAAGTAGTCATGGTCCCTGCCCTTGCAAAACTCAAGGTCATGCAAATGGGGTGGGATTAGGGGATGCAGACAAGTGCAATAAGTTGGAAAAATGCTTTGACAAGGGAATCCCAGAGATGAAGCTGTGAAGTAGGTATTAACACTATTCCTCCCACATTTCAGATGAAGAAACTGAGGCTCGTAAGGGTTAAAGAGCATGTTTTGGAGTCTGATGCCAGAACCCAAGCTCTTGACCTCCACACTGAGCCACCTCCCTCATCCAGTCCTCCATCACTGCTCACCCAAGTGACTGCAATAACCTCCTGGTGGGGTGTCCCTTGCCCACTCTCTACACAGCAGCCAGAGGGCTCTTTCAAAGATTCTCTCAGATCCCCCAATACCAAGCTCCTTGGCACCACAGGGCCTTTGCACCTGCTTCCTGCCTCCTTGCCTGCAACACTCTTCTCTACTGCACCTCTATCAAGCTCCTACCTTAGTGGAGTCACTCATACTCATCCCTCAGTTCTCAGTCTATGTGCTCCTCCTCTAAGACGTCCTCCCTAACTCCAGTTCAGGCAAGTTCCCTTTGTTACACACAGTCACTAATCATCCCTTCCTAAGACCAGTGATTCTCAACCCTGGCCACACTTTGGAATCACCTATGGAGAATTTAAAGAACACTGATGCCCAGATCCCAGTCCGGCTCTGTGAATCAGGATTTCTCAGGGTGGGGTCTGGGCATCAGCATTTCTAATTCCAATGTGAAGCCACAGATGATAATCAGTGCTTTGTCTTCATTTCTCCATCTGTGTCATTCCTAGGATTGTTTTTATGCATGTTTATCTGCTGCACTAAACTGTAAGCTCCAGGAGGACAGAGAGCTTGTCTTACAGGACCTCTCACAGTTCCTGAAAGAGTGGGCACTAGATTTCAGCAAGTGAAGATAGCAATAATAGCCAGCTTTTACTGCGCACTTACTATGTGCCAGGCCCAGGGACTTCACATGTGCTGTCTTGTTTCCATCCTTCCCCAAACCCTATAAAGCAGAAATTCTTATTTGCCCCCATTTGACAGATGGGGAAACTGAGGCTCAGGAGGGCAGAAAACTTGCTCAAGCCCACAAAGAGAAGTGGGTCCCAAAGTCGGGATTCCAGCCCCCAATCCATCTGACTCCAGGTTCCGCCTGACAGAACTCCCTCCCTCCCCAGCTCTGCCCAGCTCCGGAAGATGTGAAAAATAATGTCTGGGAGAATGCCTCCTCTGAGTGAGACTATAATTAGGCATTTGGCCCGGTCCTTCTCAGTTTCTTTGTTCTCTGGAGCCAACTGACCCTTCAGAGAAGGCCTCTGAATCCTTGTGAGTGAAAACAAAGCCAAGCCAAGCCCAGGTCTCTGGCTCGGTTCTGCCTCGCACCAGAAAGATGCCTCTAATTGGAGCCCGTTCAGCCAGCCACAAGCCCCCTGCTGACATCTGGCTGGAGGAGACCAGAGCAGGGAAGAGCTGGGTCAGAGGGTCACCACATTTGCCAGGTCTGGGGTGGGGCCAGAGAGCAGGCCCCAGGCCCCAGAGGCAGGAGCTTAACTGCAGTCGGCTCTGATGCCTGTCGGAGGCCACACTCTCCATCCCAGGAGACCAAGACACCAGCCCAAAGCCCACGTTTATACAAGTTAGAGAATGGAGAAGGGGGTTAGAGCCTGGTTATGGATTCTGACACTCCCAGCTTTCCTCTTGATGAACTGTTGGCTGACGGAAAAGGCTTTACTAATGACAGAATGATAACACATGATGTTTAGGAAGGACTAGGGATCCTGGAGAGCAGAGGTCCTCCACCCCTCCCCGCCGCAGACTCACGAGAGGAGCTAGGAAGTAACGACGCACGGGGCCCTACCTCAGACCTATTGAATCAGAATCTCGTGAAGGGGGGTCCAGGAACGTATTTCTTAAAATCTCCCCAAGTGGTTCTAATGTGCAGCCCGACTTGAGAACTGAGGCACTGGGGGATAGAATGCTCCTTGGAAGTGACCGTGAAATTGTAGTCTGTGGGGTAGAATCGCCCCAATCCACTCTCCCTTCTTCTGGATACCGGTTTTCCAAAGGGAACCCCCCTCCCCAAGTGTCAGTCCACGTGGTTTGGGATTGGTCACATGACTCGGACTTGGCCAATCAGAGTTGTGAATCTCCCTAATGACAGCGATTGGTTCAGGAGGGGCACATGACCCCAGTCAGGCAAGTGAGAATCAGCCCCGGGGTTTTTGTGGGTACTGCCGGGAAAGAAAAGCTCTCTCGCCTCTGGGATTGCTAAGGATGGAGCCTCAGTAGTCATTCTCCCTCCTGCCAGAGTCTGACTGGGAATGAATCCATAACAGAGGAAATAAAAAAGCCAAGAGCAGAAATGAGGTGTAATCTAGAGATGTTGCTTGAGTCCTAGATCCAGCCATGCCTGAAGGTTGTTTTCAATTATTTGAGCCCATAAATTCCCTTCTTCCTTTTATCCTGTTGGAGTTGGGTTTCTGTTGCTTATGGTTTTAAAGTCTTGACTGGTCCAGTTTTTATTAATACAATAATAATGCAATAATAGCTGCTCCCTGATGAGCTTAGTGAGTGAGGCTGTGGGCCAGATTCCCTTCCACTTCCCCCAGGGCACCCAGCACAGAAAAAGAGAATGAAGAATGGGTGGG